>KK122043.1:464149-483748 GCA_000611955.2 Stegodyphus mimosarum | reverse complement strand
CACCACTATATATTCAAATAAATCAATTTACGCACATAAACACAGTTTGCTGATAGTTGCAGTCATATTTAATTACACTCCTTTTCATTTACACCGATTTTTATTAAGTTACTGAAAAAATAAGAAATAAATAATAATAATAATAATAATAATAATAATAATTGAAGGGGTACAGCATTTAGTAGGCAGTCAAAAGTTTTAAAAGCCTTTTTATTTTTTATGTCAGATCATTTCAAAATTTCTCTATAGTATAGTAGTTATAGAAGGTATTTTTCTAGCAAAAAGTTGAAAAATCGGCAATTTCCTCGATTTTGGGGTACCTAGTCCCCTTTAACATTAATTAATTACTACAAAAAGAAAATACAGTTACAAAATATCCCAGTTGATACAGAACAAGAAATGAAAAAAAATATTTTTATTTTAAATGCACATTAAATATCAGTTGTACAAATTATTTTATTTAAATGATAGTGCTAAATGTTAAAATCACACATTTGACAATATATGATAAAATTAACAACACACTTTCTAATAACATAAGTTACAACTTAAATATTTAATTCGGATTTAAAAAGTAATCCTTATATTACATTACATATTTATAAAACATTAGCTCATAATAGTCTAGAGACAACAAAAAATTTTAAAAAAGTGTTGAATATGGAGTTTCTGATCGCCAATGGCGAACTTTCTAACGAATTTGATCGTCAATAGTGAAATTCCTAATAAAATTCTAAAATTTTGTTAAATCTTTGAAACAGCTCTGAATTCCCCAATTATTGTTAGACCTGAGTATTTTCAATTTCCTATTCACACTGATCTAGCAGTTATTTTTTTACCATTATATACTTCTAAGTGAGAAAAAAGTGTTTTTTATGTATTGCTTTATTTAAGCAAGTAAGTCTGTAAGGTTTTAGCGAAAATACTTCGCTAGTTTTTCAATAAAAATGGAGCCTCTTCTTAATTCAAACGGATATGGAGGAAAATTATGTTGATTTTACATCCTCACCCTTAAAAAGGAAAAAAATAAAATTAACTGCTAAATTCTAGATGAACAACAACAAAAAATCAACAGTCGAACAAAGGCAAACTTTCTCATAGGATTTATCATGTTTTAAGGACAACGCTTTATCGGTAGCATTAGGTCAAGAAAATACGCGCACAAAATTTCACATTACAAAACTCAAATTTTTTATGCTTAATTTCTGTCACATTATATTTTACTTTACTTTAATATAAACTGCTGTCACTGTTTTGTGATTATTTTCGTTCTCTTCGATTCTTAGCACAAAACGTCTATTTAGTCTCGGAATTGCGTCGTTTCACTTTTCGTTCGAGCCTGCTACCATTCGGAAAAACTTAAGATAATATTCTTTAATATTTAATCTAGTATATGTTATTAAGACGCAGTTCCTAAGAATATTTTCTGCTTTTTAATCTGACTGATTTAAATAAAAAACATTTAATGAATACATCTAATTAAAAGCATGGAATATTTTTATTCAATTACATTACATATTTTTTTATTTTTTAAAAATACAGAAGATATATAAAGTTCTCATGTTAATCTGAACGTATATTCATCTAATACCTTACAAAAAGTTTCGCTATTCTAGCTGGGTCATTTCTATCAATAATCTGTACTGATAAATTGCATTAAAATTTAAAACAGCCCTTTTTTGTGATCGTTAAAATCTAAACCCTTTCAGACAGTCTTTTCTTTCTTCGTCTTTTTTTGGCAAGCTGCAAATAATTTATGTTTAACTTGCAGTGAAGCTTGTAGAAGCACTGGATTATTTGGGAAGCAGGAGAAGAGAAATGAGCAACGCCTTCGCCGGGAATCGAACTACGGACCTCTCGGTTACGCGTCAAGCGTGCTCACCACTACACCACGAAGGCATGTGAAGAAGGCGGGAGAAATACCTTATATACTCCCCCTTTTAAAGGGTGACTGGGGTTTTGGGTACCCAATCGCCCAAATCCCAGTGGTGGAGGATCATCATCCACCACCTTTTTTAGTGCGGGCACCAGTGTAGAGACATTAGATTATTTCGGAAGCAGGAGAAGAAAAATAAGCAACGCCTTCGCCGGGAATCGAACCACAGACCTCTCGGTTACGTGTCGAGCGTGCTGAGCACTACACCACGAAGGTATGCGAAGAAGGCGAGAGAAATACCTTATAAGCTGACTACCCACAGTCTAAAAATTAAGAAGATCTCTGTTTAGATTGAACACTCTCAGAAAACATTAACTTTAAACAACACTACACACCCGAATTTTAGCACGCTGTCATTTGTATATTTCAAGCGCTAATCTGTATGCAGAAGTCCAAATTTGCTTTCATTTGTAGGCAGTTACCAACTAATTATACCATTCATTACTGGACGAGAACCCTAAACACTGCCCAGTTTTTTTAGATTCTCCTTTAATCTTGACTAGGAGTGTAAAATTTAAAGTTAGGCAGAAAATGCTACTTTAGATTGGTGTAGATTTTAATTTAAACTCTATCAATTTTGTGAGTGATATGATATACGACCGTCTTCTTTAGAAGCAAAATATTTTGCAAAAGTAGGAACAGCAAACAAACTAATAAATAGGAAAATCAGTGGATAAAGCAGTCAACAAAAATAGCGCAATCTGTCGAGTTAAAAATAATAATACGTGAAAAAAGCACATTTTGACAGTACTGGGAAGAATAAAATGGAAATTAATGTAATTAAATACAGGACCTTCAAGGGAAATCAACGAAGTCGCTAAAGAAGGTCTGTGGATAATTTTTCCTGAATCAAAGTCAAAATTAGGGTTAAGTGATCAACTGTGATTAACAATAGGAAATTAGCTTATTTCTCTTTTTCGAACATAGAAATCGTATTCTTTAATGAGAAATTTAACGCTCTTTTAGGCTATATACATCAAACCACACTGACAAATACATGCTATAAAATCGTCAAAATTAAATTGCGAGACAGGAGCTTTAAAAATTTTAATAATAGATAATAAAATGATTTGAAAATTGAACTTGGGTAGAATATAAGCAGTTTTACGACTGATAGAATATGAAACGGTAAGATGATAAGGTTGTTACGGTTATTTCTAATAACAGAACGGCTTTCATGGTGGCAAAGAGAACGTTGAAAGGTCATGGCAGATAAGTCCCTTCCAAGAAGTTACCGATTTTAAGTAACTGCGTTCTTGAGGAAGAAAAATTCAGAAATATAAGTCTTAAGAGAATATATGTAAGAGTAAGAAGATGCTTTATTTTTTTTTCTCTTAGCATAGTGAAATGATTTTGCGTAGTGAGACAAGTGTGTATCGTGAATGCAACATCAAATAAATAACAAATTAGAGTAAATTTTAAATTGCTAGTACTTATCCTTCCTATTTTGCATCTGAAGCAGAGAGATAGAGCTAAACTTTTAATGTTAATTGTTGCTCAATTTAGTATTACAGTAAAAGGTGTGCGTGGCTACGTATGCAAACTAGCAATTGAAACGCCGCAAAGTAGACAAATATTCGTAATTGTATTGATTTTTGTGTTTTGTAATTCAAATATTTGTAATTCTATTCTATTGATCTAATATTTATTATTTGAAAATGATAAAAATTTCTTAAAACTACATGAACAAAAAGCTAGTAAACAAAGTTAAAAATAACGCAAAATAGAACATTTTTGAAACTTAGGGCTCCTTTAAATATTCTTGATCAGCCATATAAAAATTTATTTTCAATAAATATGAAATTATATACTTTCAAACATTTGTGCTTTGCTCAAATGTAACTTCGTATAATTTATTTATAAATGTATTTAAAAACGTCCTTGTAGTAGTGTTATTGTGAATAAATTGTTTCAGCATTAAACACTTTACACAGAATGTATCTCTCTCACAAAAGCAATTTTGCGAATTGTTTGCTCATGGAGCATTCCAAGAAACTTGAAAGTAACACCCGTTTCGTCTCTTCTTTCAGTTTTACATACCCCAATATAAGAGTTTGCGTATATATATGTAAGATATAACAAAGTACGATGGCTGCGCTAAGAAACGATTGGCGACATCAAAATTAACTATTCTAAATATAGCGTTCTCCTCCCTAAATTCATCTGTTCTCCCAAATTCGAGATCTTTCCATGTTACATAACGCTGCTTGGAAAAAGGAACTAAAACCTATAATTAATCAAGCATAGCTTAGCTATACTTTATGCACCTACCCAGTATAAATACCTACTAACTGTCCCTTTCGCCTCTTCGCCTGGCCTGCTCGCAGCGTTTCGCTCAGCATCTGCTAGCTATTCGCCTTTACTTAAAATGTAATTGCATATCTAAATTTATGAGGCGCGTTTAGCACCCCTAGTCTTCTATCAGTTATAAAAATATATGCTAAGAAATTCGTCATCCAAAAATATATAAATGATGTTTATTATGAAGCTGGTCGTGCTTCTTCTAAATTTAAATCGGATCATTCCACTATGACGCTATTTCCGATTATCTATGCAGCAGTATTTTCGGCCATGACTAGAACGTGAATGTTTTTATCTCCCGTCAAAAGTAAAAACCATTACACACGCACACGTACACATATATACGAGGGTAAGTTGAAAAATAAGTTTCCCCTGTCGACTGTGGTCAGAGTTGTGTATGAAAGTCAAAAAATAGAATGAGACATTAAAGATATGACATACCTTTATTTTTCCACATAGGTACCAAGTACATTGAGACATTTGTCATATCCCTTGATAAGCTTCAAAAACTCCTCCAAGAAAAATTCAGGGCTTTGCATATGGAAGAAGCGTTGAACGGCTATGGGCGAAAGGCGACACAGCAGGAAAACGCGCAAGTCACCGATACACCATTGGGTAGAGGTCGCTGCAAATCAAGCAGATGGCGCTGTTGCAGTGCCTGCGCAAAGCGGAGACCAGCCTCTCATTTGAGCCCCGGTAGGTATGGAGAGAAGGTGCGTTTTGAATTTGTGGTCAAAGGAGGAAGTGAGAGCGGTTATCCGCCATGAATGGGCACGTGGAATATCAGGAACAGAAATTCATAAAAGCCTCGTGGAAGTCTATGGGCCAGGTGTGATGTCGAAGCAAATGGTGCGGAGATGGTGTCGCACATTCAGTGATGGACGTCAGCAAGTGGAGGACATACCGAGAGCTGGACGGACGCGCACGGCCACTACAGATGCAAATGTCAGGAAGGTGGATGACATGATTAGAGCGAACCGGCGTATCACCATCGATGAAGTAGCGGAAGAACTTGGAATCTCACATGAGCGAGCTCAAAACATCATCCACGACATTCTTCGATACAGAAAAGGGTCAGCACGATGGGTGCTCCGACAATTGACCTCGACACACAAGGAACAACGCATGGGAAAGGCGCTTTGGAAGCAATACTGAAGTGAAACAAGCCGTTCAACTCTTCTTCCATATGCAAAGCCCTGATTTTTTCCTGGAGGGCTTTTTGAAGCTTATCAAGCGATATGACAAATGTCTCAATGTACTTGGTACATTGAGACATGTACCAAGTACATTGAGTCTCAATGTACTTGGTACATGTGGAAAAATAAAGGTATGTCATATCTTTAATGTCTCATTCTATTTTTTGACTTTCATACACAACTCTGACCAGAGTCGACAGGGGAAACTTATTTTTCAACTTACCCTCGTATATATAATAGTTAGAACCTTAAAAAACGTGATGTGTTATAAAGACTAAAAAAAAATCTGGAAAAGTCTTTCCCACGCACAGTTTACAAATATGTTATTACACAAATACAGTTTACAAATATGGAATACAGTTTACAAATACAAATATGGAATACAGTTTACAATTACAAATACAGTTTACAAATATGGAAGACGGTCCATAAATCAATACATTCCACAACAAAAACAAAAGCAACAAATTTCATTAGAAAACACTTACCTTGTTTACAGTCATTGATGTTAATTTCACACTGATGCCCAGAAAATCCTTCAGGGCAACTACATATGTAATCACCAATGCCATCAGTGCAAGTTCCGCCATTAAAACAGGGATCAGATGCACATTCGTCGATATTAATTTCACAATGATGTCCAAGCAATCCTTCGGGGCATAAGCACTTATAGCCATCTTCAGTGTGAATACATGTAGACATATTAGGACAAGGTTGGGAGACTTGGCATATGTCAATTTCTGTAAAAGTTAGGCCGATTTGTAAGTATGTGCGCTGAACAAAAAGCGATTTTATAACGAATTAAATACATGTTTTTATTTTTCTTAAGACATGAAATGCACTTCATATAAGAAAGACAACTATTTACTAAATCTGCGTTAGTTAGAAGCTGCCTAAGCCAAGATTGTTGCTTCACACTTAAAATGCTTAAGTAGAGAATATTACATTATTTCTCATCGCTTATTTCGCGTCCATTTGAACAATATCATGAAGAATCAGAGGTGGAAAGGTTGTTGATTGTAGACTTCTGGACATCCTTGGTACAGAACACAGGTGACGGAAGACGGTCCACTATCTAGAAAATCAGCAACTTCTGTGAGACCTCTAAGGACGCTTTATCGGGTGTATATTAAAAACAGATTCAATTTTGGTATATATAAGTACGGAGTTGACAGATTATACAGATATATAGTATATATATATATATAAATATAAAATAGTGTTGTGTTTACATAGTAAAGTCCAATAGCATGCGTATGACAATAAGATGTATATGCAATGTTTACAGTATATAATATATATATGTAAGATAAAAAATATGTAAATCAAAATTAACCCGTAATTTCCCCCTCTCTAGTCTAAAAATCGTAACTTTTCTCGATTGCGTTATTTCTAGATCAATCCATCTTGCATGGCTTGCGTAACGCTGATAACCTAACTAATTATTAAGAATCTAAACTCATTATTTCGATAATTGAAACTTTTCTAACCTAAACCAAAACCTCCTCTTGCTGAGCCTTCATACTGGATAATTACGCACTTTTAGCTTCAGCTCTCCTGCAGTCAAAATACTTCTTCACTCCCCCCATTTGCTTTGTCATGATACTAACTGTGCTATTATCTAAAGTGTGATACTCTCTATACAAAATTGTGGGGTGAGTATTGCGTCCATGATTATGTGTGATGAAAGAGATATTTTTGATAATTAGTTCTCATCCACCAGTAAAAGCTATATTCAATTCAGCCACGTCTGTCTACAAGTCTTTTCTTCGAAAGTCATCTTTTTAACTACAGAGTAAAGTCTGTCCAGGATATAACGCAGAGAACCATCGTCAATCTGTTGCAGATTACTTCAAGTCATCTTATTACATATACATGTAAGATATAACAAAATAAGATAGCTGTTTTAAATATAATTTGAGACCTCAAAATCATCATTCTAGATTTGGTGCTCTCCTCCTAAATGAGTCAGTTCTCCCAAATTCGAGATCTTTCTATGTTATGTAACGGTACGTGAAAAGGGCAACTAAAACTAATATTAACCAATCATAGCTCGCCTCTACAAATTACATCAAACTTAGTATAAATACCGCTGGCGAATTAATTACGTCATTCCATTCCTTTTCCTAAGTGCTGCTCTGTCATTCTCGGACGGCTTTGCTTCTGAAATGCCTACATCGTGTTATTAAAAAACCAATGTACAGGAGGACAATTATTGAACTATGTGAAATAAAATGTAAATTATTGAAAAACTACTGAGTGCAGAAACTTTAATCAATATTTAAACATCACTACAGATATTCGGATTTAGGTTAAGACATGTTTTGCATGTTTGCCATCTTTGGCTATGACGTGAAGCAGACGAATAGCAAATTTCTGCATTGACGCGCTGAAGCGTCGGAACATCCATGCTATCGATGGCGTACTGAATCGCAGTTTTCAGCTCAGCAATAGATTTGGTATTATTTCTATATAGTCTCACAAAAATGAGTCACACGTGTTCAGATCCGGAGAATATGGCGCCAAGAGAATCCCTTTCCAGTGGTCTCTGGGTACCCCAGAGTCAGAACGCAGTCTCCAAAGTGCTCCTTCCGGATATCAAACACTCTTTTGGTCTGATGGGGGTCGAGCTCCGTCTTGCATGAACCACATTTTGTCGAAATCAGGGGCACTTTGGATAATGGCGATGAAATCATTTTCCGAAACCTTCACGTATCATTCAGTAGTCACTGTGCCATCAACGAATATCTCACCGATTATTCCGTGATTAAACATTGCACACCACACTGTCATCCGTTGAGGGTTGAGAGACTTCTTGATAGCGAAATGCGTATTTTCAGTCCCCCAAATGCGCCAGTTTTGCTTATTGACGAACCCATCCACCTGAAAGAGGGCTTCGTCGCTAAAGCAAATCATATTCACATCAAATTCCTGTTCGTCAGTTCTCTCGACTATTGTGTTGGCGAAACACAACCGCTGTTCTATGGCCATGGTCCTTAATGACTGATGGGTTTGAATTTTGTACGGGAAGAGATGCAGTTCTTCAACAACAATTTGTCGCAGTGTCTCCCGGTTGATTCCTACCCGTTGTGCAGCTTGTCTGATCAATTTCCTTGGGCTGGTTTTAAATACAGTGCGTGTACTCTTCGATATTTTCAGGCGTTTTCACACTTGTTTGTCGACCGACATTGCCAACATTGTCATCACAAACACTACCATTTCTCTCAAACTTGAGAATCAAATTCTTGATTGTTACCACACTTGGACCTCTGTCTTCAGCTTGTACTCGGTCGCAAGCTTCCTTTGAGCAGCAATCGAGTTGTTATTGCTCGCATAATAGGCCCTCGTAAGCGCCATACGCTCAGACACACCGTGTACCATGACATTTTAACTTGAAAATTGTCGACAATAACAAGTTGCCTTCGCATGTGCCTACTAGTTCCCAGCATGCCCTGCGGCCAACCACGAAGTTTGAACTTCATCACGCAAACCGTTCAGAAGTTATGACGGTTTTACTTCACATAGTTCAATAATTGTCACCTTGCACATAGAAATTTATCACATTTAATTACGATTGAATAAGTGTCTGCCAACTTAATTTGTAGAGACATTAGGGTATTACGAAGCAAGAGACATGAAACATATGCAAAGCCTTCGCCGGGAATCGAACCACGGACCTCTGAAATACCGGCTCAGTGTGCTGACCACTACACCACGAAGGCACGCTAAGAATGTGGGAGATATACCTTATAAATTGGATATGTGTGAGAATAAAGATTAGTGATTTATCGAAATTCAAGTCGTTATCTTCATCTGTTTACCTTAATCACAGCCATGACGGACATTGAAAGTTATTAAGAGTTCCAGTGTCTTCTTCTACGCAGTAAAATTATAACATATATATATATACTTTTAATTAGCAAGTAAGAATGTAGAAGCTATGGTACATTCGAAACCTCCAAAATCCTATTTGTAAAAGCACAGTAGTGCCAAAAAATTACATTATCAAATAGAATCAAAATACCATTATTAATAAAACATGATTTAAAAGAAAAAATAATAAATTGAGACTAATAATTGAATATTATTTATATTAAAGGGGGAAGAAGAAGATGATGATGATGGACGCTAAATTCAAACGATATGTAAATATTCATATTCTAGCCATAATTACAATGAGCTTTTATGAGTCATAACTGTAACACACAAAACGCTCTAAGGGTTCTCTTCAGAAACCGTCTCCATCTTCGAGGATTTTCGTGCGTTTTTAAAAACTGAGGCCTATAGAACTCACTAGATTATTTTCTGCAGAGTGTGAATCATTATTGTGTCTCTATTATTATTGCGAGCAGTTACATTACTGCTTAACCTAGAATTTATCCTCTTGTTTAAATAAATTTTTATATTGCTGGATGGACATTTTTGCCTTTCTGTTAACGTATAACAGTATCGTAATTATTATTTTACATTTCTAAAAATTTATGATGCTATCTTCTCTGAATATAGGTGTTTATTAAAACTATTGCTAATTCTCGTTTCAATACTTGACTTTGTTTTTTAATCACCTTAAGTCTCCTATAGTTTTTGCTGCTTAAAAATGTTAAATTATTAATCATTGTCAACAGAAATATTTCTTTTATGTCAATTGTGAGAACTGACACATACCTTTACACTCTTCTACTGAATTTGAGCCGGAAGTCTCTGAACTTTTACCAGGAGGACATATTTTACAATAGTTCTGTTGAGCTTCATCTTGATATGATCCGACAGGACAGACAATACAGGGTTTTAGACCACTGTCTGAATATGATCCTGGGTTACAAGGGTCTAAAATAAATTATTGATAGAATAAAAAAAAACTGGAAAATATACACGTATATGCACATACAATGTATTTATTTAAAGTGATAATCATACTCAGGTTATCAATATACACTCACGTTTGTGAAAATTGCAACACCAAGAAGGAATCGTCATAATTGAATGCAATTTAATACACAGTTGAGTGGTAGTGGTACAAATAAATGATTAAATGTTCAAAGCAAACAAACAAGAACAAGAGATCAGAATCAGTATTTTGTGTGGCCACCACGCGCCGCAATAAGTGCTGCTACACGACGTGGCATGGAGTCAAACAAAGTTTGAATGTCTGACTGAGGAAGAGCATTCCATATCGTTTGTACGCGTACCCAAAGTTCGTCTGCAGACGCAACAGGACGAGGATCACGAGCAAGACGCCGACCAATGACATCCCACACATGTTCAATTGGCGACATATCCGGGGAACACGCAGGCCAAGGAAGAAGCTGTACCTGCTGCGCTGCAAAGAAGGATTTAACAATCCGAGCAGTATGAGGGCGGGCATTGTCCTGTTGAAATACAGCGCCTGGCAAGCTTTGAAGGAAGGGAACAGCTTCGGGCTGTAGAACTTCACGGATATACCGGTTGCTGTTCAGATTGCCCACAATTCGTAGCAATTGAGATCGTCTATGATATGCTATGGCGCCCCAGACCATAACTCCGGGTGTTCGTCCACTGTGGCGTTCGATAATGCACTCCGGAAGGTGGCGTTCACCGGCATAGCGTCTGACACGAATGCGGCCATCATGGTACCACAAATTAAAGCGGGATTCGTCAGAAAACACGACATGCTGCCAATCAGCACGCCAGTCTCTATGCTGATTGGCCCATTGTAGCCGCAGGCGGCGATGGTCGTGCGTTAGGGGGATCCTGTATAAAGGAGTCCGTGCGCGCAGTCCACACTGCAGCAGACGTCTACGAATTGATGAAGCACACAATGAAACACCTGTAGCTATTGACCACAGTGCTGCCAATTGTCTAGAGGAAGCTGTACGGTCCGTCCGCGCCATGCGGACCAGGTGTCTATCATCGCGAGCTGACGTCACATTTCGGGGTCCACTCCCGGATTTCCGAGTTGTCCGACACTCGTCCGTCCACTGCTTCCAAACGCGCATCACTGTGCTGCTGTTACGCTTCACACGAGAGGCTACTGCACGATACGACAATCCAGCTTCACGAAGGCCGATGATTCTCCCTCGTTCAAACTCTGTAAGTTGTTCAAATCTCGCTCTCTTTCGTCGACGAGGCATAAGTACAGATTGAGTTAACGTTTACCACTAGCAGATAACCACCGATAACCATACACGCCTCGCTACAGCCGTCTATTTATTCGGATCCATCAGCCGTTCAGAGGGCGCTGCTCAGCATACGCATGCGCTACGGATTTGCAATTCTAATCATTTGCATATCATGCGCTACTTTGCATTTCCTGAAAATTTCAGCTCACTCGCGTAAGTCCTTCATGGTGTTGCAATTTTCACAAACGTGAGTGTATGTAGTAAAATAACGCATCAAATGTAACAATTTTACAAATACGAGTAGCGATTTTGAGATACATCAAGACAGAAAAAGAATTTAAAGGTTTAAAATTCTTTTCCTTTTGCATCAGGACTCTAAATCACTGTGGCCTTCGATACGTGTTACATTGATTGCTTCTAAGTATATGAATTAAAGAAAGAAAAAAAGGTATAAAGCTTTTACAAAATATATATAATTAAGTAAATTATAAAATATTACTGTATTCCGTCAATGGATATTTTCCTATTTCTTAATTTATTGCAGTTTCTTGAGTAAAAATGGAAAGCCTAAAAAATGAAATCTGTCAATAATTTCAGTAATGAAACGCTTTGTGAACAAAGCGCAATTCATATATAATGTCTAATATGAGATTACTTTTATTAAACGTAATAATAAAAAACTTACAGAATTTTTCAGAGTTTCCGCTATAAAGGAAGGACGTTTTTAGGCATTTTTAAATGTGTTTCTTATATTTGGGGGTCTATAATACTTAAATCTATAAATACCTACTATGTACTTAAGTCTTTTATATGAATTTTTCTTGCTTAACTTGAGACACGTTTTGATATTTTTGACAAGTATTACAGCAGAAAATATGTCTTGAGGGAGCAACGACAACATGAAGTAAGCTGTAGCAATTACAGTTTTAGTAACAGCGCGCTATAGACCTCATATTTATTTTTAATTTCAAAATTAAATTTTTAGTAAAAGCCAAGTGAGCTCCATTAATCTAGACATATTAAATGCCTTATACTGCGTATTTAACTAGTTATAAAAATGATAAACTTACAAGCACAATCACTGGATGAATTACTTCCAACTCTTGATGTGTATAAACCATGAGAGCATTTACGGCAGTCTTTTCTTCCGCTGTATTCTTGATAAGTGTGGAAAGGACATGCTAAGCAAGGCTCAAAAGTTGTATTCGAATATGTTCCAGGAAGGCAAGGAGCTGAAAATTCATGTACAGGATAAGATTAAGGAAGATGTAATAAACTTATCTATAATTTTATTGAACCAAATCAAAGTAAACAACTAGAATTCAGTTTATGTATTTATTGAAGTATCAGTGACAAATAATGAATAAGTACGCACGCATAACCTGGAAATATGGATGCTTCACAAATGGCCCTGTAAAATTATAATCAACGCGCAAGTACTCTAAAAAAAGAACTTTAAGTAATTGTAAATGAAAGATCCACAGCATAATGTTTGGAAAAGGTTTATTAAATTCATGTTGACTTTCTCTCGGACGATAAAGCAAACACTATCCCAAACCTATAATGTCATTAACTCGAATTCATTTCTTTCATCCATTCAATTTAACAGCTTGTCTACAATTTCCAGTGTCTTTCCGTGGCCGTCGTTGCGATTTTATCATCAGCTTCCTTAACTGTTTCATGTTCTATTAAGTTCACTTGAGTTTAGTGCTTTGTACTGCTAAAATCCCAAACCCTTAATCTTTCTTGTCTTTATTCATACAAGATTACCGTGTTTTCTTTACTTCTGTTTGAAATCCTTGAACACCAATAATAATTTCAACAAAGCCTGGCACATCAGTACCATCTACTTCGATAGCAAGAAACAGTTTTTTCTAGCCATGAACTGCATTAAGCTTTCATCTTCATTATAAGCCTTAGCAATGAGATTAATTGCATAAAAATCATTAATTTCTTCCCAAAATGACAAGTTTTTTTTCTTTAACTCTTTCAAATATTAGTCACAAAATCTTTTTGGAGGGTAACGGGCAGGAGGTACGGATCATCGGAAGTTCAGTACATGTAAAATCTAACATGCAAGAAAATAAGGAAACCAAATGTTTTAAAAGAAACAAAAGTAAAATTACTGTAAATTATACGCGCCTTAAAAATATAAAGACCTTTTCCCAAGCGAGTTCAAAGCTTGTACATGATAAGTAATGAGTTGGTACAAAATAAATGATTCAAAAATTCTAAAAGGATCTAAATTTTAAAGCCTAACAGCAAGCATAACTTAAAATTAAAACACAGAAAAGTTTCTAAATTAGTTTAAAATCTATATCACAGATCATAAATTAGAGATTTAAAAAAAAAACTAAATGGCAACAGATAGTTGCAGGGAAAAATCCTAATTTCATTGCATGTTTACGTTTGTTAAAGTTATTTAGGTTTTATTCCATTAGTTTTTGTAGCTGTAATAGTAACTTAGAAAATGTTGACCATTCTTTCTCTATGTCCAGCAGAGAAATACTATATTTCAAGCCCTCTCAAATCGCCCATCGTTTCATAAGGATTACTGATTATTTCTAATCACGGAAAAGCACACGAAGATTATCTGGATAAAGGCAGGAAGGCCTTCGTGGAAGACTTTCTACGGGAAATTGACTCGCATTCACTTCATTTTGGCGATCACATTTACATTTGGCGAAAACCACGGAAATCTCCATGCATCCGTCCGTTCGCCAGGATTTGAACTAGGGTCGAGCTAGCACTGTTTAGCTGTCTTACCCAATCGACCTTCTTTGTAGCTTAGTGGACTTATTAATTTTGATTCGATAAGGACTACGGAGACTTCCGTTGCTGAAACTTCTTTTCAAATAATGTTTAGCTATTTCTAAATTTGTTTTTAATAATTATTTCATGTATAATTATTTTTCTTTTCCCATTTTTTGTTTACCTTTTATAATGGGATTGTATTTTTATTTGGTATGGTAATCCTGTATTCTTATAACCGTCGTGATATAATTTGCGGAACACCAAAATGCAGATTTTGTGTTTCTTTCATTTTCTTTCCTAACTTTTAGGGGAAGGGACATAAAAACACTTGAGTCAAATTTCAAACTTTAGCGAAATATCGAAAATGCTTCAATATCCAGTTTCCAAGAACAAGAAATGCATTTTTAAGCTTCCATTATCTTTAATGCCTAAATATTTTTATCAATTTAATCAAACAGGCAATTAATTAATTTAAGCCAGTATTCTAAGCAAGAAAACAATGATGGACCAATAATATTACGAATATTTTCTTAACTACAACAACGTTTAACTTTAAAAATACACTTTCAAAGCCCGCTGGATTAATCAAAACAGAATAAATGAAAATTCTGACAAATTTAAAGAAACTTATTACAGTTTCATATTGGATTGAATTGAACTAGTGTATGATCATTAAAATTTTAAGTATAAAATTACAGCTTCGAAAAGATATTTTCTTATGATGTAGCTAAATTTCTGCGGAGTAATTCTTAATTTCTCCCAAAGTGTTCTTACCATATCAGTTACGGCTTACATGTTTGTCTATAACTAAAAATGATAATAATTCACTCACTATGATTTGTATCCATTTGCAAATTTGAAAAGCGAAGACAAAAGCACAAAATTTATATATGAATCTATAACAAAGATGTTATCATCATTGGAAACACAGTCAAGCTCTCATATGCGCGAATTTAGTTACTCGCGGTTAACAGAAAGCAATAAATATATAAATAAATAAAAGTTTAAAAACACAACAAGAGAGAATAAGTTATAACATCAGGAAATACAGTAAGTCAAACACGCTCAGTGTCTCCTTTTTTTCTTACCGTCTTTCCTCAGCAAAATGCCACCACGAGCAGTGGCATTCAAGTTAGAAGAAGACAGTGGTGCATGCACCAATTTTCTTCTAAAATTACCGATCAACCCTCAGACGCTATTTTCAGTTCACATTTTACTGAATGGATGCAAATGCTGGAGGGTACTGCTAGCAAAGAAGCTTAACTTAATGTCCTTCGGACTCTACTAGACTGACAAATGAGTTATTGGGCTCCAAGAATTAAGATGACAAAGTCTTACGAAGGTTAAAATAACCTTTTTATTGAACCTTTTCATTGGAGGTTAATAACCTGAATTTGATAATAATATTGAAGGTTAGAAACCCTTTTATTAAAGGAAAATAAACTTTTTACTGAAGGTTAAAATAACCTCTTTATATTAGAAGAAGGCACCAGTTCTGCTAGATGAAGTTCAATTTAAGTAACGTAATCAAGACTACACAAGGTAGTCTATTTAAGCTGACTCACGTAATTTGCGTAACGTCGCCTAGCAAAATGGCTAAAGCTGGAGTAAACTTTGGCAAACCTGACGATAGGACATGAGCTGTAAGCGAGGCTCCAGAAGATCTAACTCTAAATCATTCAAACCCTCGGCTTAAATAGTCTGTAATCAATTTGTATTCTGGTGAGAACTACGGAAAGAAGAACCACAGTAAAGTTTAAAGTTATAATAATTGGTTAATTAACATAAAATCCTATACTGTGATAGCACGGATTTTCGGCGTGGTTCTCTACGCTCGGACACTATCTTTGTTTTCGCATGAACAGAAAAAGAAAAAGAGTGATCTTTATTTCTGTTTATCCCTCGAAGCAGTTCATTACAGTTCACAGCATCATATTTTTTCATCGTCGTTTCAAGATCATCCTAAAATTCCACAGTCCTTTACTTTCATGCATAAAGAGTGAGTGAAAGCGTTCACTACACTTGGATATACTGAACGTACTACAGTGTACAGTATATTTTACACTATTTCAGCTAGTTTACAATGGAAAATATAATATACAGTGTACTTTATTATTACATTTTAAAGCTAGTAACGTTTCCTTGGCGTAATTTATCAAATAAATTGCACCAAATTATTTATCATATCAATATCAAGTTTAGTATGGAGTTGGTTATTAACCTCAGTAAACCTACAGATACTTTTCAGATTTCAGATCCTCAGTAAACCTACAGATACTTTTCAGATTTTCAGATATTCAGCAAGGTCACTGCTGTATATCTGAAAATGATAGATTCCTTTTCGAAACGATTCCACAGACAACGAATAGAATAATTATGCTGTAAGCCAAGAAGTTGTCTGATTATATCCAAAAAAGAAGGAAAAATTTTGGAAAAGATAACATACTGAAGCATAAAAGAATTAAATTGATGCGTCATAAAGAGAATTTATTGAAAAGGAATACTTTTATCGAGTAATTAAATGGCATAAAATGATTTTAGATTTCCCCCCAAAATTATTTATAGTAAGAATTCAGACGAAGTTCTAATAAATGGCGAGTGGGGGAATTTTGTTTCGCACTGAAGTAAATTCAGAAGTATACTTTGCAATTTAATCTTACTTAGCATTTACATTAACAAAATATACAGCGACAGTTCATTTAATAATATTTTTGCAGCTAAAAATCTCCCATTTTTAGGCTCACTTAACAGCCTGGCATAAAAAAGCCTTTCTAACAAAACTAAACTTTTTGAAGAATTTTTAGCTTTAACTGAAACGGAAATCCCAGTCGTATGCAAAGACTAAGGAGAGAAAAGTTTTACATGAGAATAAAAACGAGGCGTTGTACAGCTTTACACATGCCCGATGCAAGAGTGACTTAAGAAAACACTGAAGAGACAGAATATTAATATCCTTTAAGTAAGAAATTTCCTTAAGTTGTTGCTGTTAGGCATATTAATGTTATACCGGAATGGCCAAATGCATGCTTTGAAGAAAGGAAAATAATCTAATCAGAAAGTATAGAAAGTCCAATCGTTTATTCTGGTCTTGATTTTCTGAAGAACCTAGGAGGACTAACATATAAAGGTTATTCAAGCCAAAGTGGGACTTTTGAGTTTATGAATATTAAAGTCCTGGTTTGACTTGACAGTTTCAAACAGTGGAAATTGCATTTATTTTTCTATAAGCTTCCCTTCTAAATTTACGCACTTATTTTCTATGTTTAATAAAATTCGGAAAACTTCGGCATACAACGATTTATTATTATAACTGTACCATATTAACACAGCCTGCTTCATTTTTGAAATTTTGACGATGAAGTTCTTTTAGGGGCAAAATACTCCTTCATCCTTCATTCCAGTGCAGAGTTAGGCTCTTCTATGCGGGCCGAAAGCTGTAACTACTTTTAGTACCAGTGTTTGAAATTAATCAACTTCTTAACTTATTTTAATAACTTCGGACGAATGGAAGTATATTTCTCAAAGGAAACCTTTTTAATTAACAACGAACTTATTTATTTAGCATTCTAAAGATATCAATGAAAGAACATTTCGTGCATTGTCACGCTCAAAGCATAAGTAAACAAAACATCACTGTTGCCATCAAAATGTTGCCATGTTGTTTGTGATGTTTTGCCATCAAAACATCACAAAAAATCTACGTTATAATGAGCATATTAAATTATTATGGATTAATTGAGTTCGTGCAGGTTCCTTAACATCCTCCCACCTTGCAATTTTAGGAATTTGCAAGTTTAGGATATTGCAACATATTCTCTACTCGGTTCAGAGATTCAGTCGATGAGAAACTTTTACTTGTCTTCCGACCCTAGTGGTTGTGGGTCTGTCTGTTGAAAGGGACTCAGTCAGAGGCTCGCCTATCCTTGATGTATTAATCTGACTATCCAGAGGTTTTGGTAGTGGGGAGGATCTTCTTTAATCTGCATCTTGATCTGGATTTAACGAGACTTGAGGCTGGAAATGCTGAAGGTAGCTCTGAAGGACGAGTCACTTCTAAAGGGACGGGTTCTAAAGGTTTTGGACGGATCTTATTTTTTTCCGTCAGCCGTTTTTACTTTTGCCACTCTTACATCAATCTGCACCTGGAAATACTTGGACAACAAGTCCCAGTGGCCAGTTGATGCGCTTTTCCTGACTTCTAATCAGCACCACATCACCCTCTTCTAAAGTGTTTCCTTTTCGTCCTCTTTTATGGACTAGCATGGCTAGTTACTCATTTCTGAACCTCGAGCGTAAATCATACCGAAGATTTTGTAAATACCGCAAGCGACGATTTAAACTTTTGCTGTCTATAGTATCCAGATCCTTTACATCATTGTGAGGGATTCCTTGTGTAAAATATGCAGGTATCAATGGCACTGCAGCTGATTCTATGTAATCTGATTTATGCTTAAATCTGAAATCCTTCTTGTAATGCCCTGGGCGTCCAAAGTAAACTAGTTTTCTCTTGCAAAACTTGACAATATGACCTTTACTTTTACATTTGTGGCAGATGATATCACGCTTATCAGCGCTAAAAGCTACGTTATTACTTGAGCCAGAAACACTAGAATCGTAAGAATTTCTCTCACCTTGCAATTCTTCAGCATTCAAGAGTCTTTGCATAACAAAGTTCAGCGTAAGCATTTCATTTGGCTGGTTCTCAATCGTCGATTTAATAATGTCGTACCCAGCAGGTAGCGACATCAACAAATAAATAATCACATCCATATCTTTGACTTCAGCACCTGAGAGTCGCAGTTCATTTACGATCGCCAACAGTTCGTTAATATGTGACTGCATACTGCAATCTCGGCGTTTCTTTAGTGTCGATAATTTCTTTCGTACTATTATTTCACTAACTTCATTCACCTTCAGGTATTTATTCTTTAAACTGCTCCAAATTTCACATGCGGAAGATTCACTCGACATGGTCACCAATATGGCATCATCTAAAAGAGTTAGCATCAATGCGCAAGCCTTTTTTGCATCTTTGATTTCAGCAACTTTCGTTTCCTCCGCTTCAACGTCTAAATATTTATCAAGTTCTTTAGCCACAAACACAGCTTCAACACGGCACTTAAAGAGAGAAAAGTTTTTACTGTTAAACGGCTTAACACAGTACTTTGTGTTCTCATCACGTGCTGCCATTTCAAATTTCACTTAACGCGTGATTCCATTCCAAAGAAATAAATTCCATAAGACAAATATAAATGCTTAACTTCTAGCGTGTTCAATATCAGAACCACGCTCTGCTGTGAAGATAAAGGTGGTT
>KK122043.1:435451-464079 GCA_000611955.2 Stegodyphus mimosarum | reverse complement strand
AAAAAAAAAAAAAAAAAAAAAAAAAAAAAAAAAAAACTATACTGAACAAGTGTTGCCAATACAACATAAGCAGGATAAAAACAATTACGTTTAATATACATATAACATCAAATCATAAACCATGGAGTAAGTGTGATTATTCTCAACAATAAGCAACTGAAAATTCAGACTCTATGATAGAGTTTTACCCCTTCATCAAAAGGATAAGACAATAAGGTTTCTTAATTTAAGACTCAAGTATGATATTTCTTCAGGTACGTTACATATGCGTTTTTATCACCTTGTCAAAGTTAGAGAAATCATGTCGTGAAATTTTGTTAATGACTAGCAAGAAAATCTTCTCCTCAGGTGGTAAACATAAATTAATATGTAATGAGAAATATTTTACATTTCCTATCGATAAAACTCTTAGCTTCGAAGAAAAAATTGAAACGATATTTGTAAGCAAGTAAACTGAGACTTTACCTAAATTTTCAAAAATGTAACATACCTTTTTCAAAAAGCACTTTTCCTAAATTTAGATACAATGATCGTTAGAAAGTTTATAACTACAGATTCAACACTTAGCTCTTTACCATTCGATGTTACTGGACAAGTGAGCATCACCTATGTAAACAATTTAAGGTAACCTATTTATTTGTGAAAAATAAGATGCATTGATTACCTGTGAAAATAAGCCATATTTTTTTAAATAGACGACAGCAGACGAAAAGCTGAGAGCAGTGAAAACAAATGCTTTAAAAACAATAGTACATGATTAGCTCTAACCTTTACAGTCTTCTGAGGATTTAGACATGATACTGTATGTAGTATATCCTTTCGGGCAAGGCAAGCAGGATAAACTTTTTTCTTTATCTTGATATGTTGCTGTTGGGCATTCTTTACATGACTCTGTTACATCATCCTTGAACGTTCCAGCCGGACAATTGACTGTAAAAATGATAAAGTAACATATGAATTCGTTTTTATTCGTGAATTACAAAAATAAAACTATTCTTGATTATTCAGAATTTCTACTATGCTTCATGTCAAGGAAAATATGAAATATGAATTACATCATTATTTTATAGGCACTTAAGGTAAATTTTACAAATACAATAAAGTAAAATAATTCTTGAAAATAAAGATTAATCACTCTGAAGCTCAATTTCGAAACATACAGTCGATTCGAAAAACAATCATTATCTATACACAAATGCTGAAAACTAAAATAAGCAAACTACATTCGTTCAGGATACAGATATACTGGCAAAAACGTCATTATTAACGTTATTCAGAATGTAACGTTTGGATGGTTGAAGTTATAAAATCTTGCTATTTTCACTGGATGCAAGACCCAGCCAAGTATTAGAATTTTATGGGTAACTACGTAAAATATTCTAATGAACAATATAATTTTGAATATATTAGTATATCTGAATTACATTATACAGTAAGAAGCAAATTAGAAAATGATTGGGGTTCAAGTGTCTTATATTTAATTTTTCTATCTAGTTATCATTTAAAATTATCTTTCTTTCTAATGAATTAATTCATGTATGCCGTTCTCTTTATAAAAAGCTGAATGATATAATTGAGATGACAACTAAAAGTACAATGTAGAAGTTCTCCAACATGACGATTGCTTGATTGATGGAAGTAATCATGAACTAGAAAACATATATTGGCGATTTGTATCTCGCTTTCTGCTGGCTGCCACATATTTATATTACCTGTAATTAATCATGAAAATATAAAATTGTTCAAATCAGAAAGTTAAACAGCAAATAAATAAATAAAGTCGAACGCAAGAAAAAATACCTGTACATGATACAGACTAAACAAAAAAAAAAAATAAAAAAAAAAAAAAAAAAAAAAAAAAAAAAAAAAGCCATCTACAGCACAGCACCAGCATAATATCATATTAAAATATAAGTATTTTTCAAATGCGCAGCAAGTGTATCAAAAAAGGAGAACAATCCATAATATCACATTAGCTAATGGTGCAATAAATATTTAAAATCACAGATACAGTAAAGCACAAAATTTCTAAATTACTATAAAGGGGATTTCTGCCTTACGTAATACATTACTTATAGAATATGACTTCAGTAATTACTAGTAACAGACTTTGATATAATTACTGAACCTCAGCAACGTTTTTAAATTACTTCAACACGTTGTCTGATTTTAGTACTGATATGAAAAACCAGCCAAGCTTAAGACGACAGATAATCCGAAAAGAAAAATTTTAGATAATGTTTTATCAGAAGCTGGAATCTTTTTTATACACACGGAATTAGTAGTAATGTTTCTAACAAATTCTGATGCTAAAGATCGTACAAAATTTTAATTTTCATTAAAAAAGATGAAAAAAAATCTTCTTTATTTTATTTTCTTTATAAATTTTTTTTAAAATTTCAAACTTTATGATACCTATCACTTTAGTGTTCTAAATTCCGGCCCCCCCTTTTTTGGATAACCTGAAGTTATATTTAACAACTTACAACCTTAATAGTTATATTAAAAAAAGCTGAAAAATAACCAAAAATCTAAAGCATTTATATGTAAATATTCCTTAGATGTGAATCACAATGAGACATGTAATATTTATAGGTGCATATACATTACTAGAGAAATAAGTGAATATATATTACAATGATGAATGTTATAAGTGAATACATATGTATTAGATATTTATATGTAAATTAAAATGAGACTAAAAGCAAGTTGCAAATAAAAATACAGGGTGTCCCAAAACGACCGCATAAACTCTGCACAGCGAGATTCCTCGTTGGGTTGTACATAAAAACTGCCCAAAGAAGCGTTCCTGTACGATCCATAGTTTACGAGAAAAATACGAAAAATAAAGACGTCACTGCCGGTGCAAGAAAAAAACACTTTATTGGACATATCAACAACAGTATTGGCATATCTTTCCAGACGATAATGTTTAAAACTATCGCGTCACGCATGCGCGCGCGCCGTGGAATGACGTTAAGCCGCCGTTGAACCGGTATTTAAAAGGCTCCATCTTGCAGCTACCCGTAGTCTTCGTATGGTGGCCATGTATTCCGTTCGTGACTACTGCGACATGTACTTGATGTACGGCCGATGTAAAGGAAATGCTTTACGAACTGCTAGGGAGTGTACCCGTCGATATCCGTCCCGCCGTCCTCCCGATGTCAACGTCCTCCGTAGGCTAGACGACAGACTACGAAATACGGGAAGCGTCTTGCCAACAGCTAATCTTCACGATACTGGAAGACCGCGGAGCGGTTTGACGGTAGCATAGGCGGATGCAATACTGCAGCGGGTAGAAGAGACGCCCGAGGTTAGCACACGCGCATTAGCCCGTGAGATGATTTCGAGTAAAAGTACTGTGCACAGGCTTGTACGGTCTGAGAGGCTACACCCATTTCGGTAGACAACCGTGGAACGTCTGAAACCAGATGACTTTCAGAAACGCGTGCCCTTCTGTGAATGGTTGGTTGGTTGGTTGGTTGGTTGGTATTTTTAATGGCACAAAACCTTGAAGATTATTATGCGCCAGACGAATGATGAATAAAGTTCAAAAGTACAAACACATTGTATTGGATGAATTGTTGAAATGAACCTGGAATGCTGATGAAGGCATCCAGAAATGGCTTTGAGAAAAGCTCTGGCAACAGGTAGAGTACGTTAAAAGGAAAAACTTTAAATCATATGGTAAAAGGAGATGTCCTTTAAAAAACTTATGAGGTTGACGTGGGGGTTTCTTCCAATGAGATCTGTTAAGTTAAAATTCGTTGAGTTAAAATGTAGTTCACGTTTCTGACTAAAAGCAGGACAGTAGGTTAAGATGTGATTCACTGAAGTAGGAACGTTGCAGGTGCCACAGATAGGCTCATTATCTCCCTTCAAGAGATACTGATGAGTCAGCCTGCAGTGTCCAATTCGTAGGCGAGTCAACAGTACATCCTCCTTTCGATTCCCTTTTGATTCCCAATACTCCAGATTGGGTTTTACCTGCCTTAATTTGTTCAGAGTCTGGCATTCCCAGAGTTCTTGCCACCTGGACAAGATCTTTGTTCTGATGTACTTCTGTATGTCTGTAAAAGGGACATCATTATCGAAGGGAGTATCAGCAGATTTTGCAGCGATATCAGCGAGTTCATTACCTTTGATGCCAGCATGTCCAGGCACCCAGCAGTACATTACAGAATATCCTGCATTTCTCAAATGGAGGTGAGTCTTTAAAATTTCCAAGATCATAGGGTGGTCAGTGTTTGCATTAATTGATTCAAGGGCGCTCAGTGAGTCAGAGTAGATGATGAATTTTCTGCTGTTCTGCTTGGAGATAAAGATTAAGGAGTTCAAAATGGCAAATGTTTCTGCAGTAAAGACAGATGCAGCCTTATGAAGTTTACTACTCCTGATTACTTTATCGCAAACAAAAGCTGCCCCGACATGATCGTGATTCTTTGAGCCATCAGTGAAAATTGCTTTATAGTTAGAATAGCTGTTTCTATGGTCCAGGAAAATTTGTTGGTATTGGACGTCGTTGGTACTGCTCTTCTTAAGTTCTCCAAAGATGTTGAGTAGGTGAATATTCACTTCTTGCCAGGGAGCAATACCGAAAAAGGTAGAACTTTTGGGAATCAGATCTTTTAGGTTGAATTCTTCAATGAGTGAGTGAATGCGGAGATCAAAAGGAGGGATACATGAAGGGCGTGCATGGTAGTTACGCCAGTACTGATCAGATGTCATGAATCGTGCAGGATGTTCGGCATGCGACATTATTTTATAGTGAAGATCTATGGACAACTGCTTGCGTCTGAATTTCAGAGATGGTTCAAAACAGATGACGTATAAACTTTGTACTGGAGATGTTCTGAAAGCTCCGCAGCAAATCCGTAGCGCTTGGTGATGGACTGGATCTAATTTCAGTAGTGCAGAAGGTCTTGCTGATCCATAGATAACACAGCCATAGTCAAGTTTGGAACGGATTAAAGCTCTATAAATGCGGAGCATAGAACAACGTTCTGCTCCCCATGAAGTATTGGCCAGGACTTTCAGAATGTTGAGAGCTTTAGCACATTTTTTCTTTAGATTTAAGATATGTGGAAGGAAGTTGAGCTTTCTGTCAAGGATAACACCCAAGAATTTTGCTTCTGGCTCAACGCGGATCGGAGAGCCGTCAAGATGCAGCTCTGGATCAGGATGTAGATTTCTTTTGCGGCAGAAGTGCACGCAGACGGTCTTCTGGTTGGAAAATTTGAACCCATTGCTGTTGGACCACTTTACAATTCTGTTAACAGCAATTTGGAGTTGTCTCTCAATGTATCTCATATCTTGACCGTGACAGTAGATCATCAGGTCATCAACATATAGGGAACCACGCACTGTGGGAGGAAGTTCTTTTAAAATGGAATTAATTTTTAGGCTGAAAAGAGTAACACTAAGCACTGAACCTTGGGGTACACCTTCTTGTTGTATAAAGGTTTGAGAAAGCACCGGGCCAATCTTGACCTGGAAAGAGCGGTGTTTCAGAAA
Organism: Stegodyphus mimosarum; assembly: GCA_000611955.2. Lineage (NCBI taxonomy): Eukaryota > Metazoa > Arthropoda > Arachnida > Araneae > Eresidae > Stegodyphus > Stegodyphus mimosarum. The sequence goes on along the minus strand of KK122043.1, from coordinate 458,565 downwards.
GTTTTGAATAAAGATAGGTAAGTTACCTCTCAACCCTGTGCTGTGGAGGTCATGAAGAATTCCATGCCGCCAAGTTCTGTCATATGCCTTCTCCATGTCGAAAAAGATTGAAACCAGATGGTTTCTTTTTACAAATGCATTGCGTATTGCAGTTTCTAAAAACAGGACATTGTCCAGTGGAGATCTTCCCTTACGGAAACCACTTTGGTGGGGCGATAGGCAGTGGTTAGTCTCCAAATAGTAGGTGAGACGGTGATTTACCATTTTTTCCATGATTTTACAAAGGCAGCTAGTGAGGGCAATGGGGCGGTAATTTAAAGGATTTTTCGGATCTTTGCCGGGTTTTGCTATAGGGATTACAAAGGCCCTGCACCAGGCGGTAGGATAAAGTTGTTCCTTCCATATCTTATTATACAGAGCGAGAAGGACCAGTAGAGATTCATAGGACAGATGCTTTATCATCAAATAACTTATGCCATCAGGGCCAGGGCAGGTCTTATCAGTGCGAGATATTACACTTCTTAATTCAAACATGGTGAGATCTTTATTATAGGATTGTGCATTAGGATGGGAGAAGTCGATTTGGGTCTTTTCCAAGCGCGTCTTTGTGGGCAGAAATTCTTTTGAGTAATTGTTACTGTCAGATACAGCAGCAAAAGTATCACCTAAAGCATCGGCGATTTCTTCTCTAGTGCTTATCAACTTTCCATCTTTTTCTAGAGCAGAGAGGGGATAATCATTGTAAAGTCCAGAGGCTTTGCGGACTCTTTCCCAAACCTGTTTGCTAGACATTGAGGAGGTAATAGTAGACACGTAGGCTGCCCATGATTTTCTCTGACTTTGCCGTCTCACTTTCCTAGCATTCGCCTTAGCTTTTTTAAAGGCCAGAAGGTTTGCCAGTGTTGGGTATCGGCGAAAGATACGCCAGGCTTTCTTTTGCTCTCTCATAGTTTTATGGCAATCACTGTTCCACCAGGGTTTAGGGAACTTTGGGAACTTTGTCGAGGACTTTGGAATACAAAGTTCAGCTGCTTGTACAATAGTATGGGAGATCATTTTTACTGCTGTATTAATGTCCACATCATTGACCATTTCTTCTGTCAGCACAGCGCAAGAGACAAAAAGATCCCAATCAGCTTTATCATAAAGTAAGCGGGGTTGTCTTGAGATCACAGACTTTCCTGCGATATTTACAATCACTGGGAAATGGTCACTATCGTAAAGATTCTCCCCTACACTGAAGGAGCAAAGGGGGAGTAGAGATGGAGAACAGAACACCAGATCAATTGCATGAAATGTTCCAGTCGGCTGATGAAAGTAGGTGTTTTCTCCGTTATTAAGCAGACAGATAGAATGATCCTCCATTAGCTGTTCGATCTGCCGGCCCCTTGAATTAGTGTCTCTGCTTCCCCATAAGGTACTATGTGCATTGAAGTCACCTAAAAGCAGAAAAGGTTCTGGGAGCTGCTCTGTTATATTGTCTAGATCTCGCTGATCTACATGCTCATGTGGGGGTAAATAGATAGTGCATACTGAGATTGAAGAACGTAAATTAATCTGAATCCCCACAGCTTGAAGGGAGGTCGTCAAAGGAAGAACAGTGTACGGGTGATTGTGGGAGATGGTAAGGCCCACACCACCACAGGCACGATCCCCAGATGGGTTGTCCCTTCTTACTGTGGTGTATCTCCGTATCTTAGCATGGCTGCTTGGTTTTAACAAGGTCTCTTGAAGTGCAAAGCAGGCAGGTTGGTAGATGTTGATTATATCCTTGATATTATCCAGGTTTTGACGGAAACCCCGGCAATTCCACGAAATAAATGTACCCATTATGGATGCCTGTTTTGGCGGTGTTGTTTTTTTGATTTTCGAGGCAGAAGGTGTTTCGGGAGGGATAACCCTTCTTCAACATCCATTTCATCTGAGTCATCTAGGCGTCCTGAACTCATGCTTGCGATAGAACTTTGACTGGGGGTCCTGGGTTTTTGCTTATTTTTCTCCTTGATATCATCTCTTTGTTTGTTCTGTTGGACATCCTGTTTTCCCTTGGATGTAGTCACCGGTGCACTAGTTTCAGCATCAGGTTTTTTCCCTGATTTTTGGTTTCTAGGATCTACTGTCACTGCTAGTTCTTTTTTCTGTGCGGTAACTGTAGTTTGCGTTGATATTGATCTGAATGATTTAGTTGCAGATGCGTAAGATTTATTAAGTTTTGGCTGGTTAGAGAGAACAAGTCTTCTAGCTTCTGCAAATGATATCTTTTGTGTAACTTTAATGTTTTGAATTTGTTTTTCTGTCTGCCATTTCGGACATGATCTTGAAAAGGCTGGGTGTTCGCCTTTACAATTTATACATAAGAGGGCAGCAGAGCAGCCTTCACTGGCATGTCCTACGATGGAACATCGAGCACACGTGAGGCTGCCGCGACAAGAGGTCTTTCCATGTCCAAAGCGCTGACATTGGAAGCAACGCATTGGATTCGGTATATACGGCCTGACTGAACAGTTTAGGTATCCAGCTTTGATGTTTTTCGGCAAGTTAGGAGACTTGAAAGTAAGTATGACATGTTTAGTGGGAATGAGTTGACCGTCTTTCCGTATTTTGATCCTACGAGCACCGCACACGTTTTGATCTGCCAACTCTTTAACGAATTCCTCTTCAGTTACTGATAGTAAGTCTATTTCAGAGATTACTCCTCGGGACGAGTTCAGAGTATTATGTGGTTTAACTTCAATGTTTGCTTGTCCTAATTTGGTTAGTTTCAAAAGATTTTCAGATTGTTTTCCGGACGCAGTTTCAATCAAAAGGTCTCCAGATCGATGTCTCTTAATATTTTTCAGTTCTCCTACAGAAGACAAAAGATGTTTGTTTATTACAAAGGCTGACATTTTTTTCAATTCTTCGGAGCTGGTAATAATTAAGAAACGTGGACAAGATAGATCTGATACAGTGCTTTCTATGTCACTTCTTAGTCTTTTGGTCACAGTCGGAGTATCGGATACATTGTTGGAGCAAGAAGGATAGCATTCATATTGAAATGGAAAAAGATTCGGGTCCGACCGCCCCACCCACCATGGAGCCCAACAAGGGGACGCAGATTTCTACGCCAGGGCTAGCCGGACCTATACGCAGACTGAAGTCCCACAGTCGGCTTTCCCGAAAGCGGGTACTCCCGAGAGCTTGTCCCCAAGCCACTGACACTAAGGACTAGTGACCAGCCGGTTGACACCTGTGAGGACGACAAAGTGCCTCCCGTTTAACTGAAGCGGAGGCCAAAGCAGTGTGTTGGGGACAGTACCTCGCCCCTCAACTACCAGGACCCTCTTTTCCAGTGACACGGGTCTCCACGCACGGCAAACACGTGGGCAGTTTTCTCGTCACTCAAGAACCAGAGACAAGGGCTGTTCCAGTCTCTCATAACGAGCCCCAACCTCCGAAGAGGAGAACCACAAGGGAGAAAGAAAGGAAGAAAGCTTCAGCTCAGAGCAGAGGAGACGGGAAAGAGGATAGATCACTGGGGCTCCAGGATTGTGACACCCGTCTCACCAAGAAGATGATCCCCTGAAGGGCTAGGGCACCTCGGGATTGCCACACCCGTACTCACAAAAGTGAGCCCCTGAGGGGCTTCTGTGAATGGCTGTTGCAGCAACAGAACACAGATAATAGTTTCATTGTACATATCCTGTGGACCGATGAATCATATTTCACTCATGATGGGGTATTCAACTATCACAACAGCCATATGTGGTCCCAGGTCAATCCGCATGCAATCCGGCCGCAGAGACATCAGGAACGTTGGTCTCTTAACGTGTGGGCCGGCATACTCGGGGATCGTCTGCTTGGACCATATCTGTTGCCTGAACGGCTCTCGGGACAGTCGTACTTGGTGTTTCTCAATGAGGTCTTAACCGAGTTCCTCGATGACGTACTATTAGCGGCAACACAGGGACTTTGGTTCCAGAATGATGGGGCTCCAACGCATTTCTGTGCTCCTATACGTGGTTGGCTGAATATGGAATACCCCGGCCGCTGGATAGGACGTGGGGGTCCGGTTCTATGGCCGCCACGTTCGCCAGATCTTACAGCGTTGGATTTTTCCTATGGGGCCATCTCAAGGAACTGGTGTATCGAGACGTAGTGACAAAACCAATGGACTTAGTTGCTCGTCTGCATGCTGCTTGTACTTCGGTGGACCCAGCGATGCTGCAATGTGTGATGACAGGCATTCCACGGCGTGCTCAAGCCTGCCTCGACATGCACGGCGGACACTTTGAACATCTGCTTTAAATTGGGCATATACTGCTGTTGATATGTTCAATAAAGTGCTTTTTCTTGCTCTGGTAGTGACGTCATACTTTGTTTTTCGTATTATTGTCGTAAACTATGGATCGTACAGGAACGCTTCTATGGGCAATTTTTATGTACTCCCAACGAGGAATCTAGCTATGCAGAGTTTATGCGGTCTTTTTGGGACACCCTGTATACTGCTCTTGGTGGTGATCAAGGAGCTATGTATAATGCAAACAGAACAACAAAGAATGCCTGAAAGGAACGGACCTATAGCATAAAACTATAATCTGAAATAATATAGGAATATATAAAATAGGAACGTTAAGGTTATTTTACGCTGTCTGACTTGCCTCGTAACCATAGGAACGACCGCTGCAGTAGACAATTTTGAGTCGCCTAACTTTCTTGATCCCCTCTATTTCCATTAAAAGCGCTTTGCTCCATAAAACGCTCATGACTGAAGCCTGACTTGAACTATAGTCTCAAATAAGGCGGAAAAAATAAGCGCTGTGCGATGATAATGATAAGCATTACAATCGCAAATGGGGAGCGCTGGCAGTGAATGGCCTTGGAGTGCCTATTTTAAAATAAGAGACTATATTTCATGTCCTAAAGGCAATCAATTCGAATTTAAACTTTGTTCATCCATTGATTTTCAAAGCTCTGTGGATGCTTTGGGGGCATTCAGACTAATACTAGATCATCTCTCCAGTTAATATGCTAAGGTCATATATATCTAGTAATGACAACGCGAGTAAGATTAAAACCTTAAAAATTAGAAACAGAAGTTCATGTCAGCTGCCAACTGCGATTTAATACTATTTGCATCTTCTTAAATATCATTTTGGAGTAGCTTGTGTTGGAAATGCTCCTGAAAGAGCATAATGAATACGAAATTTAGCTGTTCCAACTTAAAACACATAAAATCCTCTCTACCACTGACGATTTATTTCTATTTTAAATTTCCAACATTATGAAAGTATTTTCCTAATGTTTTTAATAACACTTTAGATATTATACTGATTACGGATTCTTTAAACTACATCAGTCTATGCTCTGGACAGTAATGAAACAAATTCAACACAAATTAAAGTGAATATTCCTGCACAGATAGTGATTATACATTATAGTAAGTTAACTCTCTCCCCTCAAAATCTTCTCATTCTTTCTTTCCATTATTTTACAATTATTCATCTCCTAGCTAGTCTTTATTTTAATATATATGCATAAAATAGCTATAAATTTGAAAGCTGTCAAAAAAGGATGTGCAATGTGATAGAAATTACATCTTCTACGGCAGTGGTTCTTAACCTTTTTAAGCCGCGACCCAAATTTGAGAAATATGTTCATGTCGCGACCCAAATTTGAGAACTATGTTCATGTCGCGACCCAAAAAAAAGTCAAAATTTTTTCATTGCTTTATTTTAGATCGTATTTTTAAAAAATCTTCAATCCTACGATGACGATTTTTTTAACTTACAAATTTTTTATTTATTTTTTTAATAATAAAGATAAACGAAAGTACTTTTCGATCCAAGGAAAATTTAAATAATAATCAAGTGTTTTTAATAATTTTTATTGACCAAATTAAAATATATTTATAACTTTTTGAAAATAATTGACATTTTAACTTATTCCTAAAAAAAAGAAATATCAATACATATGTTAAGTCTTTTAAATTTTAAATGCAAGTCATTCAGTTTTAATGAGAACCTTGTGCTTGAATACATTTTGAAAGATCTTCAAACCTCGGTTGAATGCTTGTCAAGGAGCACCTTATATCTATTTCAGGATTTAACTTGTTCCGGTAATTGTTTTTGATTACACACAGAGCCGAAAAACCAGCCTCACACATATATGTTGTTGAAAAGGGCAATAATACTTTTAGGGCTTCTTTAACAATTATTGGCTTTTCGGTTTTTAATTTTAACCAGAAAGCACATAAAGATTCAGCGTTTTTGTAGAAATTGTATCGAAGTGCTTGGTCACTTTGTATTTCTATTAATTGTTCTTGAAATTGATTAATATTAACAAATTCCTCATGCAAATCACTTACATCAAAAGTAAATGGCATTCGAACCCAATTATATTTGAAAACATCGTCTGCAGGGAAATATCGATCAAAGTCTGCTATTAGTTTTTCTAAATGATTAATAATAATTTTCTGTATTTCAAAATCTGTGATATCAATATTATTGTCTTCAACAAGTAAATTAAGAGTCGGGAATGAAGCAAGTTTCTTTACTTCAACCTTATTTCTCCATAATTTGAGTTTATTTTTAAAACATGTAATTTTTTCAGTTAATTCAATAATAGTATGATTACGTCCTTGCATAGACGTATTTAGATTATTTATTTCAAATAAAATATCTGACAAATAAGCAACTTGAGTAATCCACTTCAACTCGGAGAATTTAGATGCTAATGGGTGTTTCTTTTCTCTAAAAAAAAATTCGACTTCTGTCCGCAATGATAATACTCTTTGAACAACTTTGCCCCGGGACAGCCATCTAACTTCAGAATAATATAATAAATGTTCGTATTCTGCACCAAATTCGAAACACAGTTCGCGGAAAATTCTACAGTTAAGAGCTCTTGATTTGATAAAATTGACTACCGCAACAATTTCATCCAAAACGATACATAATTCGGGTGATAATTTTTTTGAAGCAAGATTTTGTCTATGTAACAAACAATGAATCGATATAATTTGTGGATTCATTTGTTTTGCTCTTGTCGAAAATCCCTTTTGAGATGCTGTCATGGCAGCTGCACCGTCGGTGCAAATACTGAAACACTGATTCCAATTTAATCCTTCTTCTTTAAAAAACGAATCGACCATAAGAAAAATATCTTCACCTGTAGTTGTTGTTGACATTGGTTTGCAAAATAAAATGTCCTCCTGTATATCTGTTAAACCTGGATACCGCACGTAAACCATGAGTTGAGCATCTTTACTTACATCTGTCGTTTCATCCAGTTGAATACTAAATAAACCAGCAATTTTTATAGCAGAAATAAGTTGATTCTTAATATCAAATGACATATCATTAATTCGTAAACGAATTGTATCATTTGATAATGGTATCTTTTGTAATTTCTTTGAACTTTCATCTCCGCACATGATACGTGCCATGTCAATGGCAGCAGGTTTTATAAGTTTTTCAGCAATATTATGGGGTTTCTTTTGTCTTGCAATATGCCAAGCCACATAAAAAGAAGCAAGTGTAGCTTGTTTGGCAGAATTTATAAAACCATTACTACTTGGTGCATCCAAACGCTGTCTTTTTAAATGGGCTTCTTTTCTTTCGAAAAAAGTACGATCTTTTCCCTCAAAGGAAAAATTTTTATGTTTTGCACCAAAATGTCTTTTAAGTTTGTTCGGTTTCATCGATTCATTACTTCATATTTCACTGCACAACACGCATTGCGGCTTGTTCACTCCTCGATCATAAATGCAAGTAAAACCTAATTCTAAAAATGCTTCCTTGTATTCACGTTTTGCCATTATTAGGGTGATTACAATTTTACAATACGCACTGCAGCTTGATCACTCCACTATTAATAATAAGACAAAATTTGTTTCTAAAATGCTTGTATTCACGTTTCACTGTTATTACACGTTTCACTGTTATTCACAACACAATACGCAGAAACGAGTTTTTGACAGAGAGTTTACTGAGTCTGCGCGCACGCAAAGCAATGGCGTGCGTATTTCCTAGAAGAGAAAGCCTCAGGACAGGAATTGGACGTCACTTCCGGATGGCCATTCGCGAAGAGCGGTAAAACCGAAACATTGTGTTAGGGAATAACTTGTATTAGGGAATAACTCTTCTAGGAGGTGTTGGTATTACTTATTATTTGGTGTATTACTAACTTTTTTGGTTTGACTCAACGCGACCCAAGAAATATGCTTCGCGACCCAATTTTGGGTCGCGACCCATAGGTTAAGAACCGCTGTTCTACGGCACTATTCCGGTTCTACAGCAAGACTGCCATTGTTTTTCTGTATAACCACAAATGTCTTCATGGTATTCCTTTGCAGCAGAAGTACAGATCAGAAGTGTGTAGCAAATTATATAAGCGGACGACTTCCAAATTTGACACTTGCTTCGAAATCTCTCTGGCAAATGTGATTCTCAAATTCTCAAAGCAATAACTCATCCTAGAAAATACTTAGCTAGTTGCAATACACTAATTAAATTAATTTACAATTATATTAGTAAATGAATATTCAATAATTAATATACATTCAATAATTATAACCATTACTAATCACACTTACGGCAAGAGTTTCTCACTCTAATTTGACCAATAGAACACACAGCCATGATTTGGTAATTGATTTCAGGACTGGGTACAGACGTTAGGTTGTAAACATCTTTTACGTTTCCAGATACTTTTTCGTTCATGTAAGTTAGAAGAGATTCAGGTTCTTTATTTAGTTCGTCTATTATATTCTCCTCCTAAGAAAAAATATTAAGCATCAAGTTCAACAAGATAAACAACTGTTATAATTTGCATGCTAAAACTAGAATGAAAATTTTCGAAACTTATTGGCTGTAACCGTAACAGTGAGGGTTCGGTTGTTGCTACTCACGTCATTCTCGAGCAAACATTATATCTCGAATTCCGTTTTTAATCGTTGAACATTAAGAGAATGTATCTGTGGAAAGTTATTTTATGGCCATCTTGTATTCTGGTAATATATAACAGTACAGTAAGTTATTAAATCTATGGTAACTACATAAGAAAGAATTCAATGTTTTTATAGTTCTATTTCAGAAATACGAATCATGCATTGACTTTAATACTAAAGCTCTGAAATTACTTTTAAATATTGCCATAAAGACTTTTGTATTCAATTAAATCTAATTGATAAGGTGTAAAAGGATTTTAATTAAATTGTTTGATATCAGAAAGATTTTAATAAAAATTACTATGAATTAAACATGTAATTGAGCAAATGGACATATGCTTTCCTTAGATCAGGAGATTAAAGTTTGTACTACGTTTTGTTAAGATTCTTAACGTAATCATGAATTAAATGCATTTTTATTTAAATCAACCACATTAAAAAGTAAAAAATAGGATTCTTAAGAACTGTATCTGTTTCTTTTAAATAGTTTAGTTTGTCAATTAATAACAGACATATTAAGTATGAAAGAATAACATGTTACATTTTTCCGAATGGCAACAGAATCAAATGTAAAGTGAAACAACGTAAAATCGCATTTCGTGACGAATAACCCCTTTGGATTAAAAAACAAAATTAGCCATGAAGCAAAATATTTTATGAAACATTTTCAGAAATGTGTTAGTTTCAATTTTACTTCATCTTATAAGGTAGTTCTCCCGCCTTCTTAGCATGCCTTCGTGGTGCAGTGGTCAGCACGCTTGGCGCGTATTCGAGAGGTCCGTGGTTCGAATCCCGGCGATGGCATTGCTCATTTTTCATCTCTCCTGCTTCTAAATAACCTAATGTCTCTAAAATCTATAATTTCGTGTTTTAAAGCCAAGTTTTTGTATAAAGCGTGTTTTATTTGCCTGTCTTTTATTCTAAATTGCGCTCGTAGTACCACAAAACAGTTTCGGAATAGTTGTATGAAAACACCCTTTTCATTGTAAAAACATTAATTTTTGTTGACTTGCGTCTTTGAAGCCACAATACATCGTTTCTTATTCTTGAATCATGCAGTATACTTCTGTTGGTTTTCTGGCTCCTCGTACGAATGATGCAAGTACAAATTATCCCTTCTCCTTATCAGATGTTTCCAAGTTATCGTTTCTCTCCCATCAGTCCCATTCTTCAGAAAGTGGAAGCTTCGAATGAGAGAGGAAGAATATTCGTGAGAGGAACAAAATTAAAAAATGTGTTTTTCATAAACAATTTTTTTATATTTGTTAGGCTCTACATCTAAAGTTACTTATCTACGTCTGAATCTTTTATTGCTACATAAAAAAGATCAAAATTTACATGATCTGAAACCGGTAATTAGTTTAACAGCTTCAACAGAAGGGAAGCGAATTATCGCTGTCTGGAATATCTACAAAGTGGTGAAAAGATTTAAACAACCTTTTTATCTAAACAGAATTTAGATGTTATGTGTTCTCTTGTGCTAACAATATCATCCACTTGAAGTTAAAACGTGAAAGAGTAGTCAAAAACTACGCAATTTAAATCTTAACTTAACCTGGCGCAGTAATTCTAACCGGAGTGTGAAAATCATTTTGTCAGGAGCTAATAACACAAAGCCGAAAATTACAACCATATTGCATGTGAAAGCCAGAAACATGGCCTGTCTTTTAATACCAAATCCTGTGCTTAAATACTAGCTAACTCATTTACATTTTGATGAGGAAATCGAAAAGTAGAAGTTATAATAAAGATTTAAATCATAGTAACAGGTTAACCTAAATAATAACCCTACAACGTACTTCAAAATATGTTTGCTAGATGCGGTATAAGTAGCAGATTATACAGGGATAATCGCAAATTACTGAAGTCCAAAACGAAAAAAAGAAACTATATAATATGATCAAAAGTCCAGATTATATATTAACTGGGTATTTGGCTATGGAAAATATTAAGGGGATTATCATTCCTTCTCGATCCCCTGATTTTAGAGGACTCTTGGAAGCTGGCAAGTGAAAACTTTCAAATATCGCTTAACTCCCTGAGTACTGGTAAATTAACCTTAAAAGAGGTTTTTACTGACTGGACCATGTAGACGGAAGAAATAGTTAAGAGGAGTTCTATTCCTCCATTGTCATCGGATACAGATGATTCCGAAGTGCTAACTCCTGCAGCGTTTTGACAAGTCGTTTAACTATTAGCATATCTGAGGGAAATTTCAGCACTTTGTTAGACCACTGGGAAATTTTTACCATTCGGACATTTATAGTTGGGAAAAAGTACAAAAACTGATTAAAATCATTTTTAAAAAGTGGTCGCATATTTATTTACATAATTTACAAGAGCGAAGCAAGTATATGTTTGCAAGGATGATGTGAAATTACATACATTATTTATTAAAGAAGAATTAATATGCCTACTTGTAACTGGTTATTCATCAGATTTATAAATGATTTTTCAAGAGTTGACAATAAAATAAGAGTAGTAAATGCAAAAATAAAATTTGCAGGAGAGGCATTTCTAAGATTTGTGTCTTGCTATTCGAGAAAAATTTGGAAAATCTGAACTAGAATCATTGGATTTTAATAATATATTTGTAAGGTACTTGTGTAATGCAAATTTAGCTCTCGTGATTGAGTGTTTGAGATTGTTTCAGTCAGAGCATGCTCCACCTGCTGAAGGCCACGTTACTGGTCACTATTCTAAGATAGCTTTCCTATCTGCGACGCTGCTTTATTCTTGCAGACTGTGCAGCAACGGCGATGTACACTGCGGAGGAGGGGAGGGAAGACAGTTCTATATCTCCCGTTCTACTGGGCCGATTGATAAAATTCAAACTGCGTTTTTCACGTCTCGAAAGCGTGACTTAGAATAGGTATTTTGACACGAAAGCGGACTTTTCCTGAAAAGACATGCCAATGTTTTTCCATATTTCGATTCTACGACTCAAATTATGCCAAACTTACAAGTTTTGTAAAAGTCGCACGAGTAGGTTTTAAAAAATTGGCTCTCAAAATTTTAGCTCCTCAATGTTAATTCAGTTTGGTATTTATTTATTAATATCTCTTTTTTTATGAAACTTATTTGATTCCTTCCTACACAGTTCGAAATTTAGGTTCATTCCAAATGAAACTTACCCATGTTTTAGGATTTGCCTTTAAAATTTGTATTTTAAAATAATTTTTATAAATTTTTTGAAAAAAAGTTTTGAATGAAAAGTTTTACAATCATCTTAAAGTAGACGTATTTCTAAGCATGCATGCAAAAAATTAGAGCTTTTTATTCAAAATTTCCCAAGATATACGTGAATTTATATATTGGCGCGTTTTGAAATTTGGCATATTTGTTGAAAGCGATAATAACGAAAATGTGGTTTACGCACTTTGTTAAAATTATTTGAAAGTAAGAACGACGTGGCTTCTTTTCCGCTCATCCACAATGTAAAAAGGTAGAAACGATGTGACTTTTTTCCCGCTCCTGCACAATGGAAGGGAAAGGAAAATAGGTTTCCATATATTAAGAAGTTCGCCAAGTCAATTATTCTAGCCTCGAACTGAAAAACAATGCGCCAAGTTAAATTTTTGAATTTCTCCGTAAATTTCGCACCAAATTTTGCAAAATTTAATAAATATGGAAAAAAATGGGTATGTTATTTCAGAAAAAGTCCCATTTTGTGTCCCAATACCTATACTAGAACAAAGCTATATATAAATCTAATATATATCCTAAGTCACGCTTTCGAGACATGGTAAACGCAATTTGAATTTCGTTAATCGGCCCAGTAGAACGGGAAATATAGAACTGCCTTTTTTTTTCCTCTTTTTTCTGCGCAGTGCACACACCTCGCAACAGCCACCTCACGCATTCTAATATTTCCGCGTAGCCTTCGGCTAAATAAGACTTATATTTACTTTTAATTTAAAATTCTACTATTTTAGTTCATGCCATTAAATACTGGCTAGTTTATAAGAACCGAGAATGCCCTCTCTTCAACTTATCTGAAATTCTGAATAAAAGGGACTTTTACACCCTTAGTATGTTTCGGTTTCTTAGACACAGCGATGAGTCCCTTAGATCTACACAGAGTCTTGACTTAGTGTATGTTACCAAACAAGTAAGATTCTACATACTTTTCAATTACTTAACCTCTGTATCACTAACTGTAATTGATAAATTGTTGATATTTAAAAAATTACTGGATCTGAATTTTTCAAGCGGGATGCATGTTGCGACACGGTTTTAGTAAACTCATGTCGTGCTTAAATCAATGTACTAACGAGAAGAGACAAGGTAGGAGGAAAAGAAGCATACAGGGCAAGTAATGCTTGTCAGAGGTGTTACTGTAGCAACTGAATGCCACTTTTGACAACTGCGTTTATTCTAGCCTTATGTGCTGGCTCATCAATCACGTGTGCTTCATGTTGTGTGAAGCAGTCCACATGGTTCAAATAAAGAATGTTACAGTCCGCTACATGTGGTTTCTTCATTTCAGAAAGAGAAATGTTTCATCGAAGGACCAGTACAGATGAGAAACATGGATGAAATTAACAAAATAATAATACATTTTACAGCAGATGCTTATACTAATTTTAATAAAACTACCAGTTTGAGAACTGCAAAAAGCTACACAGTACATAAGAAACAATCACTAACATAAGTAAAGCATAAACATTTTGATGACTTTACTTCAAAGAGTACACTGCAAATTTTGTAAAACACTATGTAATGGTTTTGATAAAATAGTAACATTATTTGCAACAATGAAAATACATAAAGCGCAGCAAGAACTAAGCAATGTACAAAAAAAAAAATGCGAATCATTTTTGCTCAAATAGAAGAACGCAATGCTAAAAACATTACCTGTAAAATCAATACAAAGAGATGGTTAAAAATATGCAAACTTAACTCCCACTTTAGGAAATGTAGTGCTGTTTGGTGACTTAAATTCAAAATGCTGCCGAAATTTATTAGAGAATTCGTCTTTCGCGATCAAAAATTTCATAAGTAATACCTTTTTTTCCGGATTTCTATAGGGATTCAGCAGCTAATTTTAACTGGTTTGCTTCTCTTTGAATAAATGGCGTCTGTTCCAATTTTTCAAACTAATCTGGAGTTCAAGGTTAGTATACCATTTTTGTTAGAGAAACAAGTCATTGGTTTTATGGTCAAAACAAAGAATTTTTAATCGCGTACTTTATAAATTATTTTAAAAGTAAATTCAAGCAACTTAATAATAAACGATTTTATGAAATGCATATATACATACTACTATTATCTTTAAGAAGCACAGTTCAGTTCCATAGAACTTTCACAAATTCTTTAAGTGAAGTCATACTTACATTCGGTTTCTCCTCCGTGGTATCAGACTCATTCGTATGCAACTCCAAACTAAATGAGATTTTCAGTACTGGATGCACATCTGGTTGCAGGAATCGACGATATCTAGTATCACTAGGCGAATATTTCAGAGTCTCCAATTCATAGAATTTAGCAGCGTGAGCATCACTTATTCTGAGACTCCTCCTAACTCTTGGTGATGCTTCGCTGCAAGTGATGTTTACATTTTCAGGATTGCAGCCCTTGTCCTTAGGACATATCATTTTAAAGATCTTTTCATTCTGAGATTGAACCTACAAAAAGATACGGTTTAGTCGTTCGCTTATTTTACCTTAAACATGGTTTTATTCCAGATAAATAAATGTTAAATATAATTATTTAAAAATATATCTGAAAACATATTTAAATAATGAAAACATTTCTAAATGATATTATTTGAAGTTTTATGCAGTATGTTTGCATACCGTAACGTTAAACTGCTATTAAAAATTAAGGATAATGTTTTCAACTCTTCAGATCATATCACCGTAACCAGATAGCTCTAGATATGTGATTAATGACCCCAAAGATAGAGAAAAGTAAGAAAATACAGCATTAGCTTCACGATGGTGTAATGCACAAATCTTCAAGCTTATCCGCAAAACTCGCCGAATGCTGTTCCAAAGATTTCAGGTAGTTAGAGATTTAATACATTATCTCACGCTCCCGAACTGAGGCACCTGTTGAACAGTGAACAGTACGGAATCTAGCTCAAATAACATTTGAATAAGGGTAGTTCACTAATCTTTACGGACAAAAGATATCCCACATTGAAATATTTATACAATAAACTAATTTTACGTAGAATTATACTATAAAACATAAAAAGGAACTAGAACTTTACTATGTCATTGAAAAGCTACAGTTGGAGGAATAAGTTGGTATAATGATAATTCATCCATCAAGCTATAAAAAAAGTGTTCAGGAATCTAATGAAATATCACTCTACACTATAGTACCACCATCACCATAATGATACTAAAATGTCAAGGCCTACCTTTTAGAAGGTTTCTTTCCGTGATGGCAATGAGTGAATCACTGAATACATTTCATCCGGACTAAACTGTAAATTACTCAGATGCCAGTGTTCCTGCTTCCAAGCGTAGCATTCTCTGAGCCAGAATAAGTTTCCTCTTTCCTGTTGACAGCAATCAAAGGAAATCACACTGCAGAGTTCCATGAGTTTACAGTTCATATTTATGAAGTTATAGACAGTATCCCTAAAAAGCACTTCCTTTCGACATAATGTAATACAGCATATTCTCATGGCATAATGCACCTATTCCATTTAGGGGTTACGAAGAAGTTAAAGCATTAAAACCCCTGGCATTCACTGCTAAAACATCACTGAGAATGCTAATGAAAACGTTCCTAACGTTTAAAAATGATATTTTGTAGGGATAAACTGTGTCAAGGCACGTTCGAGGTAACGTGTAATTATCTACAACATAAGCTCATCATCACGAGCTTGTCATTGTTACTGAACAACATAACCTTCTAATCCTTGATTAAAAAATGCTATCAAATCTTGATATAGCATATCTGGGTATCAGTCGTTGAGCTGTGACTAAAAATGTCATGATGATCAGAATTGATATTTTACAAAGTTTACAGCAAATAATTCCTTCTCCAAGGAAAAAATTATATTTTGCTTTTCAGAAGACTCCATGCTTTAATTTAAATGAAACTGAAAGTTGTATAATAAATATTTTTTAAATTGAAACAGAGATTAAAATCAGTGATGCATATATGGTGAGAATGAACTTAAAATTGAAGACGATTTTCAATAAACCTCAGATTTCTTGATTGTAATTCATATTTTTCTCACATAAAAATGCAGAATGCTTATTCGCGAATGAATGAATGAATTTCAAAAGACATGATTAAACAGTTACGATAAAAAAATAAAAATAAAAATTTCGCGAAAAAGAAATCAGAGCAACGAAATTATATTTTCTGATAAGATTTTTCTTCAGAAACAACATTTTCAGCTTTTTAAAATCTCAAGTATGACCTTAAGCTCTTACAACTGAGTTCCGGATACAACCAATGCACTGAAGGGGAAATCTTAATCTACGCAATGAAGACTGACACATTCTACCACATAAAATATTTATTTGCGCGCTTATGAGGTATTTCTTCCGCCTTCTTAGCACGCCTTCGCGGTGAAGTGGTCAGCACGCTCGGCGCGTATTTCGAGAGGTCCGTGGTTCGAGTCCCGGCGGGGGCGTTGCTCATTTTCCTGCTTCGAAATAACCTGATCTCCCTACACACTAACATCACATCTAACTTTTTATAATGAGAATTTTAACAAAATTAATAGTTGCATTTATAGAAAGTAAAGTTTAAATGCATTTCACTCGCTCTTAGGCTACAGTAACTGCAAACAATTCCCAATTAGTCTGGGTAATAGAGGTTACCTGTGTAATAGAGATAACTCAAAAATCACGGTTAATCCAAGGGCAATTAAAATAAATGTTATAACCAGCAGGAAAGTACTATTAACATTTTAATTATGTTTTCAAGCAGTTTAATTTGAAAAATGAGTTCATTTTGTTATGTGAATTAAAACAAAAAAAAAAAAAAAAGAATACTGTGTAAATAACGGAAGTCATGGTGCCTCTGCATTTGTTTTTGTTTACATTACTGTTATACTTCGTTAGAAGTCAATTTGAAACAAAAATTGAATGCATAATATGCTGTATAATTCGTTTATTTTTACGACTGAACAATTAACTTTTAACAGATGATTTAGTGGTATTTATATATTCCTAATTACATCCAGTTAAATTGCTACTAAATACGGATGGTGTTTACACATTTTTAGAACGATTTGAATCGTTTATTTAATGTTTAAAATGTACAGAGTATTATTTTAAATATTTGATCTAATAGGCTATTTTCTAGCGTCTAGACTATAAGTCTACATCGTGATTTCTATTACGGAAGGGCTTTTCGCAAAATTTTCAGAGGTATGGATTGCCATGCCTCTTTCACTACTTTCCAGGGTGGTGGAGCGTTTGAGCTTAAAAAGAGCTTTTTCAAGAGCCCAAAGGCACAACAAACCGTAGGTGAACCATCAGAGGGCTTCGCAAGAATGCGTTGAAAATGTATGTATGCGATACCTGTAGCAGTTTCTATTTTTTCAAGTAATCTAGTGATACCTTACAAGGTAGGATTTATTGCTTTGTCTTGATGAAATTTCACTCTTTGGAAGTCATTAGAATAAAGAAATAGAATTTCTTCTGTAAATATTGGAGGCAAAAATTTCTACTGATAGTACGCTGACTTGAGTTAATAACAATTTTTCCCAATCTTCGTATTTTAAATTCTTTGCATTGACGGAATCAAGCTTGCACACTTTTTTCTCTCTGTCTTTCGTAATAAAAAGACTTTTCTTCTTGCAGTCATTTAGGAAACCCATGTTTCATCAAATGAATTACCATTTAACTCCTGCTAAATATAGTTTCCATGCACGGTTTACAAATTACTCTGCGCTGAGCCACACACCCCGACGTACGCTGAAGAACATTATGTTTTTTAGCTTTTCTAAATTGTGAATTTCGGTTTATTATTTTATTTATTGTTGTTACAGATGTATTTAAAGACTTTGCAAATGATTTCTGCGTCGGCGGAGTTTCTGTTGCTACCAATGATTTCATTTTAGAAACATTAGAAACAGTATGTAGCTTTCTTGGATATTCCGTTTGAGTCTTCTTTCCATGTAGAAGCACTGATTGACACTTTCCCCCTTTCCGATTAAAAATTTTAATACCATGCATTTTAGAGCGCTCTGTATTATGGAATAGGAATATTTTTTTTCGGAAAGTGAAAATATATATCCTTCAATCCACAGTATTTTGAAAGAAGAATAAATTTAAAGTAGCAAACGATATTTCTTATTTCAAATAATAAGCTGCTGCCAGAAATTTTTATTCAAAAATATCTTTTCTTTTTATTCTCTATAGAAATCGTTATAAAAATGTGTAAACAACTTCTGTATTTTAATATCATCTACGATTACTGATGTTATTCGCTCATTTTTCTGAGACTTAGTACGAATATTCCAAGGATTAGAGCCCCCTTTGATAATAAATGTATGGCTTCATTAGGTAAGCGCAATGGACGAGAGAACATGTCATTTCTAAGAGTTATGGTCATTATAACAATATGAAGGTTGATATTTTCGATTACTTTGCTCCTTTAAGCATCAGACTCAGAGAAGCACAGCTCAAACGGAGTCTTCAGCATTTATACAAGAAAGCAACTGAGAAGACTAATGTGTTGCTAGCAGATGAGTTAAGTTCTTTGGTTGAATAAGTTTGTAGACCTTAATCTGGGAAAAAAAACAGACAACATGGAATAAGTCCTGTCATATTATACAGCATTACGCCTTCAATAGCAGTAATGTTATGAAGTAGACTGGATTTTCTTTTAAATATTGCACCGATTAGTACATCTTTATAACAGATATTGTGACAACAGAAAACTATCGAAATAAAATGCTTGACTTTTCTGTATGACTGTGTGCTTCAGCAGTTGGTCTTGCATTTATTCCTATGAACTGTAGCGCACATCCACGTAAGCAAATTTTCATAGTAACTCGAGAGTGATGGTACTGTTCTCATGGAACAGCCGCTATATTAACCTGATCTCAATCGCATCGAAAGTCTTTGGGATGCTACTGGACGTGCTGTCTCTGCCCTATTCCCCTCCCCCGTATACTCTAAAACAGATAGAAACTGCCTTAACATAGAAATGCCAATTGCTGCCACCTGATACAGCTAAACTCTTAATTGAAGGTATGGAACGTTGCCACGTAGTTTGTATTAAGGTCAAAAGTGGTAATATTTCTTATTAAGGTAAATTAGGTTTATTAAGGTTTGTTTGGCATAACTTACAAAGTTTCTTTTTCGGAAAATTAAGGTTAGTTTCATTTATTAGGCATAGTTAACAAAATTTCGTTTTCGGGAAATCTTGAGTACAAAATCTGATGTAAAGATTACAAATATGCTTAAACATATTTTTTACTATAACCTTTTAATATGAACACACAGCCAAATTCTTTACCTTCAAGTGGAAATTTGAATCTATCAGATCTTAAATTTATGCTGATTTTATTCTTGGATTTGTAGCACTTAGCAAGCAATGTATATTACAGATTTTACTTTTTTTCTTTATTGAATGACAGTTCTACCCGATTTTATTTTTATCACTCATTTTTTGCCAGTAAAACTGATGAATACAACTGAAGTCTATAAATAAAAAACAAAGTAAAATACCTTGAGAGTTTTGATAAATCTTTCTTTCATTTCCTTTATAACTTCTTCTGTGCAGTATTGCACGGGATACGACATTTCCAATGAAATGTTTACAGCTTTGGGGCTGCGTATTTCTACGAGAGACAAAAAAGAAAAATTTTCGTTACACTTTGATGGGCAAAAGTTTGCTTTTTCTCTACAACATGGTATAAGACCAAAAAAGTTTTTTAAGCTGAAATAACTTCAAAGTAGTTATCAAGGGAACTAATTTTTTTTTTCAAAAATAGTAGTACATTAACATGCAGAGAGTGCTTTTCAGCTATTTGTAAAACTGTTTTGATATAACTGTTAAAAATGAGAGATGCAAAGTTTGAAATTTTACAGCTTGAATAGAAGACGATAATATGCACTGATAATGCTTGGAATTTCCATAAAAAATGGTGACAGTTAAAATTCATTTATTAAGTAATTTTTACTCCATCAAAGCTAAAGTTAGCTTTAACTATTTACCTCTTATTTTGAAAATGCGTATGAATACCGCAGCCAATAATTAAGGCTTTAATTAATGTTTCTGTCGAAAAAAATTAACTTTTGTACTCATATGAAAAAAAGACCTGATAAGGAATGAAATTTAATTAGCGACTTCGAGTGTAGAAATGACCTTATTACAATTTAGTAATAGCACACTCACACACAAATGCTCGTGCAAGCAAAATTTGCACAATTTATGGGACAATGTAAGAAACTAAAAAATATTTAATTTTTAGATGAATCCCTAAAAACATGTGATTAAATTAAAGTCGCATCAAATAAGTGGTTTTGGAAAAAGTGCTATTAAAAAAAAAGTGTCAAGGCCAGAACAAGACCTCTTCTAACAGGCTGTGCTCAGGTGCTGCCACCTGTTACACGCCGAATGAAACTCTAGTAGAGTGAATGGTTAGAGACTTCAAGTTAAGGTGAGTTTTTATTTCGTATTTCTTTGATAACTAGCTCAAAATAGCTGAAATAAAAATACTCATGAAATTTTAACATTTCTATCTGAAATCCCTACAAAACGTTTAGTACTGAATTCATTACAGATACTTCCAATAAGTACGTTATTTGGTTCATATTTGTTCATTTATATTCCATATATGTATCTTCATATTGTTTGGTTCATTATATGTTTAGTCACAGTTGTTCATGGTAAATTGTTTGGTTCGCCTTTCGGGTACTAGTAATTAGATAAAGGGAAACAGAGATATGTATGTCCATTCATGCGGCTGGAGATGGGGTGTTATAAAGTTGGAAAACTAAAGAAAAGGGACGAAGATCGTTTACTTAAAAACCTAGAAGTATTGATTTGAACATATCATCAGTGACTTAGTAAAAAAATAAACTATATTTACTACTATTATTTGCGTGAAGCCAACCAGCTGAGGAAACACTGAGTTTCTTCAAGTCCAAGAACGAATTTCAAATGATTACATGTTCAAAAGTCATAAAAGTCTACAATGTATGTACAGAAGATATTGACCACTTAGATTCAATTTTAAGGTACTATAAGAAAACGATCCAGTCCAAAAATTGATACATGAGAATCTTTCGATACCTAATTGACATGGAATTGCCAATGCCTGATTGCTGTGAAGATGGAATTGTTCATAACATTCGTAAATTTGAAAATTGAAGGAACAGATGCATTATGCAAATAGGGCAGCTCTTTGGTGCGGCGTAAATGACAATCACGAAATGAACTTATGCATGAAATGCATAAAAAGAAAAAAAAAAGAAATGAGCTCTTTGTTTCCGTCCCTGACGTCTGCAGTTGCCCAGACAATGCTAGTCATGGCTCTGAATGTGGAATATAGAAATTCTCACTATGTACCGGTCGATCATTTGTTCATTGCGCGAAATGTGAAGCTCTTTTTTCCTTAAAGGACAGTAGTGCTTTTTGTTATTTAATACAAGCTGATTATTGATACAGATAATATACCACTGCTGTAGCAAGACTCTCAGAAATAAAACCAATTCTTATAATTGCTAATGAAAGATCTATAAATGCATGTTGTAGAAAATATGAGCCAAACATACTTTTGTTTCGAAAACGAAGCATTTTTTTAATTGAGTGCATCTTCTTTAAGTCCACATTAAAAGTAAAATATACTTTTTTCGTATACTTCTAAAACATCATGTTGAAAGAGGTTAACTAAAACATTTCAAGATTTCACTTATCCTTTTTAGAAAAAGAGGTTTTTAAGAAATTGTGCAAAACAGTACCATTGATACTCTGCACAGGGTTTCCCTGTTGTATTACGATTATGTTTGTGATTTTATTGAAGGATAGCACAGAAATATTAAACTGTTTTAAAGCCAGCCTTTCGTTAGAATATAATTAAGAGCAGAAATACGGTTGAATCTGATAGTTTTTTTTAAACCGTTTTACAGTGTTAAGAAATATGTAATAAATATGGTTAAGGGTAAGATATTTATTGTAATATATAATAACGATGAAAACTTAGAGAAACATATGGCGAGAAAAAACGTAATGGAAGAATTTATGAAACAGAAACAATATTACATGCAATTAAATTAAATGAAAGAATTGGAATTAGTAAACATTAAATCAGATACTTTGATTTTGTAAAAAGAATGAAAACAGAGAGAGTCAGTTAGCATTAGATTAGTTTCTCATTTTCTTATCCTATTTATAAGCCCGAATGGAGCCTTTCCTGTAAGCCCAAAAAGGGCCCAACTGTTATCATTTCTTTGAGTGAATAAAAAGGGTATTTTAACTCTTCTCGAGTCTACATTGTGAATACTTGAACATAGCGATAAGTCGCTACTCAGTTGATTAGGTTGTTGTTGTTGTCGTGTTCATGACCTCATGGAAGAATGATTGCCAGAGCCTACTCCGAAGAGAGGTTGGACTTCTATTTTCCACCCCCAATTTTGAGGAAGAGCACCCTGGGGAGGGAAACCAGGGGTCTCCCACCCCTCTCCTCTCCCACCAATCCACACGAGAGGATATTTGGCTCGTCACATATTTAGAGTGCGCCACGCCGCACCGACACTATACATTTACAAACATCCATGCCTTCTTCGAGATTCGAACCCGAGCCCTTCGGCACGGCAATCAGCGACGCTAACCACTATACCGGCTGGGCGGCGGCAGTTGATTAGGTTCCTCGACATTTTATCATAAACAAAATAACGAGGGACATTACATCTTTCCTGTCGGTATCTTTTTCTTTTATAAGCATAACACGTACTATCATTCTTAAACAATTTTAAACTTCAGAACTCCTTTTATATAGGAAATTAGTATGCATCTCTTGTGCATCCTATTTTAAATGAAAATTTCTGAATTTCAGCTTTTGAGTAAATTAGATGCTATATTATAAGGTGTTAAAAATATATGTGAACAACGAAAATTCAAAATTAATTAAAATAGAAGTTTATTATAGAAGTACGACAGGAATTCAGTAAAAAAAAAAATCTCACTTACTTGAACAGTCAGGCCATGGCACTTTAAAGGTTTTCGGAGATTGCCCAGCGGAAGGAAATGGGAT
>KK122043.1:399846-435327 GCA_000611955.2 Stegodyphus mimosarum | reverse complement strand
TCTTTGATCACACATATATAATTTATGAACATTTTTATTACCGACGAATTCATATCCTTCGTGGCAAAACACACTGCATAGTCGTCCATCTGCCCATGTATCGCAAGTCAGTACTCCATTTGCAGGTGGATTATAATATGGGCAAGAATAAGCTGCAACATCAAATGCTTATATATTTTCACAAACGTTTTTAACTCAATTCTAATAACATGGAATATTTCACATCGCTAAGTAAAAGTACAGTTAGCTAAAACTAGAATATACGTATTATATATTAAATAAAAGTATACTGTTTGCCTTAAATGCTTAGTCATCAAAAGAATCTGTGAATAATATTAAAAAAGAAAACCAAAATTCAATTAAGCAGCCATGTATTATATAAAATAACGTCAAATTATACAAAAGTATTTATTTAAAAAATACGCTCAGAAATATCGATGTCTCAGATGTTTTTAGACACACAATTTGTTTACACAAATGACGAAGATGTGTAGAAATAGTTGGTGTAATAGTACATGTATCACATTAGTTGTATAAAAATAAAAAGATTATTTTTGCAGATTAGATAAAGCAGTTTTGCAGTTTGGAATGCAGAAGATGTGTATGCCAATCAAATATAAATCAGAAGTTAACATCTATTCAATTACTGTTATTTTACGATAGAAACTTGCATTTACTGCGTTACTAGTTAATGGCACAAACTGTAAAGCAAAATCGTGATCGGGAAAATATGCGTAAGAATGTGATGACCAATGAATGGAGCTCATGATTAGCATGTTAAAAAAGTCAAATCATGAAGGGTGGTTCGGAGAAAAATAAGTCCAAGTGCTTCTTCGGTGAAAAATAAGTCCACTGAGTTCCCAACGTTCTTGCCCGTTCCGTTTCCTATACTTATATTTAGGAAATTCTGTACTCGTTAGAAAAAATGAAACAGAAAAGTTTCAAACATAGAGCTGAAAATTGTGCGAAAATTGAACTGAAAGATTTAAAGTACTAGCTGATCTGAAAACTGTAGGATTTTAGTAAAATAACAGAATAAGCAAGAAAACGTATTAAGAAACATGCGACATAAATAATTGCATTTAGAAAATATTAAAAGACAAGATAAAAGCATAAGAATACTGAAGATACGCAGGAAGTTATAAGTTACGAAAGTTAAAAACTTAAAAGAAATTAGAAAATTATGTCTAACCATGCATAATGGAATTATTAAAAGTAAGTACTCAGATCATGAGAATGATATGAAGAAGTATCAAATGAAGGCAGTAGAAAGAAGTTAAGAATGTATATGAAAATCTTAAAATGGTTATGTAAAGTAAGCATAGCAGACAAAGAACGCGAGTAATCAATTATGTAATATAGAGGATGCGGAAAAGAATTCAGAAGCCCGTGTATGTAGAAAATTATAAGTTATGAAACAAAAAGAAACACTTTAAATAAGACAAAAAATTAGGAAATGAATTTTTATAAAATGTAATTAAAACTTGCTAACAAAATTACTTAAAATAACTGAATAATTCAAGAAATTACATCGCAGTAGAACCACATAAATGTAATCGTATAAAGTATCCATAATCTCCAACACTATACCCCGAGCATTCATCAATTAGCTGGCGGAGTATACTGTAGATATCTCCTGTCCGTTTTTTCTGCCGCTATGTCCGCTGCGCTTACGAGTTTGAGATCCTGGTACTGAACCGGCCATTTTCTACAGCTACAGTAGCTCTAGGAAAGTTTAAAGTTTCCTTTAGATATGCCTATATAATGAACATGCGGATTTCAATGCTCAGAGTATCGATGTGACATCTAGGTTCTGTTATATGTTCTTATGCAGGCGTAATAGAAGAAACGTTTATACTACAAGATAATAAATCCCCATGGATTTATTGAGCTCGATCTCTCCATCTAAACCTAGCAAGCTCGCAGAAGAAGCTTTATGAAGACGATTATTAGCTAGCCATCCGATATCAGACAGATTTTATAACTGATTTAAAATTATTATCCCTCTCGCTTATCTTACAGCGTAAATACGCCAACAGACGCTGGCTGAAGTGAAGTTTGTTCAGCAATAAGGCATGGCCACACGCCTTAATTAAGTATATATGTCACTCCTTTGTATCCCGCGACCCTGTTTTTCAACAAACCCCTTAGGTGAGAAAAATGTTTTCTGATTAAAATATTACAATTTCGTTCTGAAACTTACAATGCAATTCATGTTTTCAAAAAAATTTCATAATAATTCTCCTACGCACATGTTTTTGTTTACTATGATTTTGCCTTAATTTACGGTAGCCACTTTATCTTCCAGGCTATGAAATAATAAATTACAAAATTTTCTACTCTGAGTACATTCTCATAATGCTAGTTTATTATTAATAAATTCAACATGTAAAGCTGAAAAAGATACAGCACGAATGGAAACTCGCAGACTTTTAAATGGATGTATACTTACGTTTAACTTTAACTACAAATTTGCAAACGGCTGTGTTTCCCGACGGATCCGTAGCATTGTAATAAACAATGTTACTAATAGTTTTGTCTGTCCAACTGAACTCACTTCCACTTTTCTTGTTGTTAAACAAGGAATATTTTCCTGAATTATCCTAATGAAAAAAGAAAAACAAATATTAGTCTACTAATATTGTATTACTATATACACATACATTATCTCTGGATGAGGTACATTAGAGCAATATTTAAATAAAACAATTTCATCGCGATATCAGATTTTCATGAAATTTCTTTTCATAGCGATCAGCATTGCACGAATATAGAATTTGTTGAAAGCATTTAAATATTTTTGGCTTAAATAGCTTATCAAATTGTGGGGTTTCACCCATTTAATCCACAGTTCAATAATCTAAAATCCAAAACACTAATAAGCGAATAAGCGCTTGAGTGTGTGAACAGAGAAGTAAGACTCAAGAAGAGTTAACTACCTTTTAGTTCTCAAAATAAATATGACACAATCAGCTCCTAGCTCGGAGCGTACAGCAAATCCTCCACTTGGCCTTGAACTTAATATGAAATTAAACGTAACTAAGCTTAACTAAAGCTAACTGAAAGATACAGCCGAAGCTATCAAGATTCTAAGTCGTTGGCCCCTAAATCTTAATTAAGTCGACGAAGCCAAACAAGGGCCAAAGTAAGGCCGAGCGTAGCAATAGCTTAGAGAGACGTAACCAAAAGGCAAACGCGCGCCAGTCAGGAACTCAAGCTCTTTAACGAAGTCAGTGAAAACATCGACTTAAATACTGCTCTTACTCATTTGCATTAACCGCGTTTCTGAAAATACGTTCTGGTAGGAAATTGTAAGCTGAAGCTAGAATGGACAGGAAAGATGCATAAACTTAAAATAACTATTATATAAAATTAGGATAAACCTTACAAAATATTTAATTCCCTCTACAGTAGCTTTAAAAATAGTCATCTATTTCAAAATTGCAATAATGAATCAATAATGAATCGTTAATTATACTACTATGTTATTACACGCAAAGTTTAATCTTAGTCTTTTGGTTTTACTTTTCGTGTATCATAGTTTGACATTTTGAACTATAATACGGCTTTTCAAATCGTGATATACAGCAGGTTTTATTTTATTTCAAGTTTTATATTTAAATACGTTAAAAAGACGTTGAGGAAGTGTAGATATTAAAAAAAGGATCTTTTTACTAAATTTTCAGTTACAGTATTTCTTTAAAATACCATTTGGGGCAAATTCGACGAAATCTCTTGCACATATAATGAAAAACGTAAGCAAATGTAAAAAAACAATGTTACCAGTTGAAGGTTTCTCATGACATGAAAAGCAATGTCATGAGATATCGTAGATAAGAGGGTAAAATTTGCCGAAGCTGTATGGATTCTAGAACTGGAAGTTCAACTTATTATTTCATTTTTTCTCATTTGTATTTATTTATTTCTCATTCATTGTAATTACGAATTGACTTTTATAAAGGCAATATTCTATATATATCTAGATTGCTGGACTAATCAGTAGCCAAGCTATTGTATACGTAGAATAGAGTTTTCCTTTGTAGCATTCATGCAAAACTCTAAGTACAAGCATCTAGAAATGTTCAGTTAAAAACTGTTAAAGGCAATGTGAAATTTAGCTGGAGCTCACTTCAGTTAACTGATGTAAAACACGAAAGCTAATTGTGGAATCTCTACCTATGTTTTGACCAAAAGCAGCCCGCAGATGGGATTTGAGAGTGTTGTGCCTTTCTTCCTTTACCACCGAATTACAGAGAAAAATTTTGGAACTACTGATTTTAAATGTTACAACATTCAAGGAAACAAAAACGAAATTTAATCCTCATCACAGTTGAGCCCTTAAATACATATTTTATGTCAAAATTATCCAAAAGCTTTTGCAATGAAATAAATGAATTTTTTAAAACTTTATATTTTCACGGAAATCTTTTACTCCTCAGGTACTGTCAAATTTCAGATTTTGTTTCCTAAGTTCTTATTTATTTATTTATTACTGAAGAGTTACACTCCCTTCATAATTTTACATCTGGTATACTTTAAATTCTCATTAAGAAAGGGATCATTTAATATTTTGGAAATACGTTTAGCCATTTTTCTTCGCTCTAGCATCTTTAAAACCACGCCAATAAACAAGTCCAGCCTAGTTTGTTATGTACTACTCATTGTTATTTCATAAATATCACAATCAATTATCTAAATTAATAATATAAGAAATGGAATTCTGAAATTTACTTTTGTTGTTACGTGTTTTGTTATGTGAAAGCATTTAATGAAATACGCAATGATATATATAGCCATCATTGAAGTATATGAATATACACACCTGATAACATTATTAAAAATTCCTATGTTGTACGGTAAGCTAAATCTAATTTAAAATAGAATATACAGTAGCTAAATACACCCTGCTCAAAAAATAAAGGTTAAAGGAAAAGGTAAGCATGTAAAAAGGGGAGTTAAAACATGGAATTTACTTATGAGGTAGAGGTTGCATTACCGAATGCAAATAGGCAACCAAAATTAGTATATCCCGCAATGATACCAGAATGCCTAAAAATGGGCATGCCGAACATATGCGTCAGTTCGCAAACAGCGATAGTTCCATGTAATACCAGATAGCCAAAGTGGAAAGAATGAGCCAAAGACACCATCTGAACGATGAAATGCGTTGCAGGGCTAACGGGATGTTGAAAGTTGGTGCAAGACAATCCGAATCTGCTCTTTTGAGAGAGCTGAATGTGCATCGTAGTGTTATCAATAGGCTATGGAATCGTTACGTAAGAGATCAAAACCCTGTAGATGACATGTGTCTGGACGCCGGAACCACATCGCTTCCTCTTGCTGTATACCGTACATCTGACAGCGAGTGAATTAGGTCCATGAACATCGCAGTTGGACACCAGAGCAGTGGGGCTAAGTATACTTTATGGATAAGTTTCGATTTAACATCCGGAACGATTCGTGAAGGGCGAGAGCCAGGAACACACTATCGAGCGCCAAAACATCGTCAAAAAAGACCATTATAAAGGATGAAGCTCACTTGTAAGCGTTGGGATAGCAACAAACGACCAAACCAACCTCAAAGTGATTCCTGGTGGTTCCGTCACAGCCGTCGATATCGCGACGAAATTCTACCGCTCTTGTGCGTTCTTTTATCGCTGCAATGGGTACTGACGCGATTTTTATGCAGAGTTATATGGAGAGTGAAGCCGGACGCTGCGTGGTATCTTCCGTGGCGAGGTAGATCACCGGACCTGAATCCCATACAGCATGTGTGGAATATGTTGGGACGATGGACTGCAGGTCGCAGTGTGCCGTCAAGTACCCTCCACGAGCTTCGACATGCTATACTACAGGAATGAGAGCTACTGCCACAACAAGTGGTCAACGACACTATTGCCAGCTTGCCTCACCGTTGTCAAGCATGCATTTCTGCAGGAGGGTATCATACTGGTTATTAACATGATGTTTCCATTGCACATTTTCCCGACCCATTTGGTCTTTCGCGATGTACGTGTTTTTGTATGTCTTTGCTTTATTGCTTACTTTGTGGTCTACGCAATGATTCTAGTAATGCTACACCGACCTCTTAAATCAGTTTCACGCATATCTGTTAAATAGGTTTTGTTTTATTCCATGTTTTGCCCTTGTGTGCCTTATTTTTTAAAAAGAGTGTATGATGCTATAAATCTTCATTACAGTACCTCGAATTCAGGTTCTTTCCAAATCACTGGTATAAGCTCATTTTTGTCATGATAAACTTCTATATCTGATGGACAATACAAAACTTTAGGAGGCTCCTTATCTGGAAAAACAAATGCACATTTTCTACATTTAAAAAGCATTCTTCAGCATAAACAATCTGTTAGCTTTAGAGGCTTTTTAAACATAAATTAGCATTTTTTACATTTTCACATTTTTAATTGAATAAAATGGCAAAAGTAGACGTATGTACTTAAAATCTGATTCAATATCTGCAGAAAATATTGAACGGTAACACACGGAAAGGCTCTTTATCTCTAAATCTTAATCCGGGATCTCTGAGAATGGATGATGGAATTTCATGAAGTCTCTGTAAAAAGATGAAAAATGTGAAATGGCTTGAAAGTGCTTTAAATTTGATTCAATCACTAAAAATGACGAATAAAGTTAATATACTTTCAATATGTGCACTTTTAGCACCGCAAAAGATAGAGCATTATTTAGTTTTGGTTCATACAATGTCTACTAAGATCGTCTCGTGCAACACTACCAACTTCTTGTCTGATTCTTTTTTTAAGGCCGTCAAAATCACAAATTTTTTCATAATAAATCGCATTTTTGAAAAAGCCTTAAAGAAATAAATCTAATGGGTTAAGAACAGGGCTTCCCACGAGCCAGGAGTAAGCCCATTTTTACCTATCCATTATACTGGAACTAGACAGTTCAAAATATTTCGTACGTGATTCGTAAAGAGCGGCAGTGCTCCATCTTGTTGAAAAGGATATCTGCAACTGAGCGTCTTCCATTTATTTTTCTTCATTTGAGAGAACAAAGAGATCTGTAGCATCACCCGAGGAAGTTGATATTGATGAAAAGAAAATAGGACACGAAAAAATATCTACATAATCTTGAGCAACTCGATTAAACAAAATCCTTTTCAGTCCAGTTCATCCGTATTTACATGTTCTTAAAGGCAAGATTGTTAAATAAGCTACGATACTAAATAAACAGCATTTAAACATCTGCCATAGCATATTACAATCTGCTGTCACATTAAATTCTGTGACAATTTTCGAGCGCAAAGGTTAATCATATCCAAGTCTTTGAACAGAAAATTCCAAAGTTATAATTCCAGGGACAGAATTTATTTCAAGGATATAATCTTAGAGAAAAATAATATAAAATCAAGCACTTATAATTCTTTATTACTAGTACATATCAGCAAAATAACTTTGAAACATTTTAATCACTTTCCACTTAAGTATTTACTCTAAAGATAATACATCAAACTGACTATATAACTCAACAAAGCTGTAAAAATTTGTATCTATTATTAAAAACTTCAACGTTAGATTTCGGAAGTTTTAGTATTTCTAATATCAGATTATGATTTCGTCTCTGACATTTTAGCACACATTGCTACATATGAATGTTTCAATCAAAGCTGTGACTTGAATAGCGTTATTATAACTACATTAGAATTCAACCTCAGTGAACTTAAGAAGGATGCTAATATGAGTTATAAAATTTTATATAAAAGCTTTTAGTACCATGCATTCTTGAAGTGGTACACTGCGCAAAAAGAAAAAAAATGGGACAGTTCTATATATCCCGTTCTACTGGACCGATTGACGAAATTCAGCCTGCGTTTTTCGTGTATCCAAAGCGCGATTTAGGATGCGTATTAGATTTATACATAGTATTATTCTACTGTAGGTATTTTGACACAAAATCGGACTTTTTTATGAAATGGCATGCCAATTTTTTCCATATTTCGATTCTACAACTCAAATTATGTCAAACTGCCAAGTTTTATAAAAATCGCATGAGTAGATTTTAAAACATTAGCTCTCAAAATTTTAGCTCCTTCATGTTAATTGAATTTGGTATACACTCAAGAGCCAAAACATTATGACCACCTGGCAATAACGAGTTGGGCCACCTTTGGCGCGCAGCACAACTCGATGCCACAAGTCCTTGATAGATGGCCGGAGACAGATTGTACCAGATGTTGTAGCAACGGTCACGCAAATCCGAGATATTGCAAATTGGTGGTCTTTGACCTCTGAGCTGCCGTCCCATGACATCCCAAATGTGTTCTATCGGATTGAGATCCGGTGAGTTAGGCGGCCAGGACATTAACTGAAAATCAGCATCAAGTTCCTGGAACCACTCCAACACAATTGTAGCCTTGTGACACGGGGCATTGTCCTGTTGGAACATTCCATTTCCAGTTGGAAAAACAGAGGCCATGTAAGGGTGCAATTGGTCCGCAATGATGTTCACATACCCTGTAGCATTCATGATCTGCTCTACCACAACCACGGATCCCAGAGACGACCAAGAGAACGTCCCCCAGAGCATAATACCGCCACCACCGGCCTGTGTATGATCTACTGTGCATTGAGGGAGCAACTGTTCGCCTGAAAGACGGCGTATCCTGACACGGCCATCGGCGCGATGAATGACAAACCGTGATTCATCTGACCAGGCAACTCTCTCCCACTGATCCGTGGACCAGTCGCGATGTTCCCGAGCCCAGCGCAGGCGCAGTTGGCGATGACACTTGATCAGCAAAAGCACACGAGTGAGACGTTTGCTGCGTAGCCCCATATCCAACAGTGTCCGCTGAACAGTGTGCTCCGATACTTTTCTACTTGGCCCTGCATTGTATTCGGCTGTCAGCTGAGCCACTGTCTGGCTCCGGTTTCGCTTGACCATGCGAGACAGTCTCCGACGACCTTTTTTTGATAGTGTGTGGACGTCCAACACCATGTCGTCTACTGCTGGTTTCACCGTCATTCATCCACTTTTCATACGTACTAACAACTGTAGATCGCGAATAACCCACGAGTCGTGCAGTTTCGGAAATACTTGTTCCGAGCCTTTGAGCCATTACAATCTGCCCTCTATCAAAGTCGCTTAGATCCGCAGCCTTTCCCATCACACACAGAAGTAAGTGAAAGAATGATTCTTAAGACTCTCCAGCAGCAGTTAAATACCACTTCCACCTGATCACGTGCCTTCCACGTCATCCAGGCGCGTTCATCGCAAAATGTAGGGCTGGTCATAATGTTTTGGCTCTTGAGTGTATATTTATTAATATCTCTTTTTTCACATTTCAAAGTTTAGGTTCATTCCAAATAAAATTCGCCCAGTTTTTATGATTTACTTTTAAAATTTGCATTTTTAAATAATTTTTAGAAATTTTTCGAAATATATTTTGAATTATAAAATTTTTACCAACATCTTGAAGCAAATGTATTGCTAAGCATTCATGCAAAAAATTAGAGTTTTTTATTCAAAATTTCCTAAGATATACGTGAATTTACATAGCGACGCGTTTCGAAATTTTGCATATTTGTTATTAGTGATAATAACATCAATTGTTCTTTACGCACTTTGTTAAAATTATTTGAAAGTAGAGGAATGATATGACTTTTTCCCTCTCCTGCACAATGTAAAAAAGGAAAGAAAAATAGGTTGCCATATATTAAAAAGTGCACCAAGTGAATTATTCTTGGCGCAAACTGAAAAAAAAATGTCTCAAGATAAATATTTGAATTTCTCCGTGAATTTCGCACCAAATTTTACATAATTTGACATTTAGGTATAATTTCAGTCGTAGAAACGAAATATGGAAAAAAATTGGCATGCCATTTCAGAAAAAGTGCGATTTTGTGTCAAAATACCTACATCAGAACAATGCTATATATAAATCTAATATATATCCTAAGTCACGTTTTCGAGACATGAAAAACGCAATTTAAATTTCGTCAATCGGTCCAGTAGAACGGGAGGTATAGAAACACTGCCCCTCCTTTTTTTTGTGCGGTGTACCTTTCAATATTAACTTCGCAGAAGTTTCTATGCTTGCAGAAAGAACAGCAAATTAATAACAGTTATCAAAGTGACGCGACAATAAAAGTTATCAAGATTTACCGCACAGATGGGAGGAATACGGTAAACATAACTCTCGCTAAGACACTTTATCTGAGCTGATTGTAATAGGAAAAATGTAAGAGGTATAAATAAAACACGAATAATATTCCTCAAACTTAAATAACTCAAAAATGCAAATTACCTTCCCCGATGTTGTACTTAATCACACGAGAGCACAAGACTCAAGTTCAAAGTTCTTTAATACGGTCAAAAATTCACAGTTCTTTAAGATGGTCTTCGTAGTCTTTTGTGTCGGGGAAAGAGAAGTCGCCATAACCCAAATTTGTTTTTAATTTGTTAAATTTGTAACCATGAAATTCAAGTAGCTAAGAGATTGAATTATACGATTATACGCAAAAATTTGTCAAAGAACTCAACACAAAATCAAGGCTCTTGACTCTAGAGTATATTTTTACCTCCCACCAACCTACTATGTACATAAGTTAGGGAGGTAATGGTTTCGGTTCAAAAATTCGGTAGTAGGTTTTCAGAGAATTATTACGAATTATTACGAATTACCCAAACACGGTTTTACTATTTTTACAATGATGCCTCTCTCTCTTTATGCATATGGGTGTGAAGATTTTTCGTCTAAGGTAACTCTTGTAACAAACTTTCAAAATTTTCTGCTTTCCGTATTTAAGCTTTTTGCATTCATATAAAGAATTGATTGGATTTTGAGAAAATTAGACAAATGGAAGTGTACTTTACTTGAAGCTCATAACAGTTTTTAATGAAAATCTGTATTGAAATATAACTCAAAACGTTTTAATTTTAGTACTTAAGATCTTTTATGTCAATGGGAACTACATATTAAATTTTGTTTACACATGATAAACCGGAAGTGATATTTCACTTGAAAGTCTTAACAGTTTCATGAGAAAATATAGCATGAGTATAATAAGAGTTTAATCCAAAATAATGCAGTACATATTAAGGCCATTTCTATTACATTTATACATGGAATTTTTTATATCAAGCCGTAGAAGGGATTGATTTATGAAATAGCGTTACATTTGCTGAGCTTCGAAACTCTTGTAATGGAAGCATGTTACCAAACAATGCTCTTGCACTGCTAATGACAGCAAATTTTAAAACTCCTATTGCCTTTCTTCTTACGGATCCCGGAATGCACAGTAGTAACTATTTAGCTGTAATTCCCAAAACTAAAGAGTGTTATTTAATATATATATATATGAGCAGTTAATTTTCTTTAATTAAAAGCCAATTTGCTTATATGTTAGTCAACTGCCACCCAATAAAATGCAATTTGCAATAAAAAAAATAAAGAGGCAAACATATGATTATGTGATATAAATGTAAAGAAACAATTTTTTACACATGACCAATTATACTTAATAAAATACAAACAAGAATTTCACATTATAAACCTTTCTATTTATTATATTTATTCGCATTATAAACCTTTCTATTTATTGCAATAAATTACATTTTGTTTAAAAAGGATAAATAGGAAGTTATACATTAATTAAAGCTCGTTGCTATTTAAAACACGAAATTAGTGAGAAGTCATGTGCTCGGCCACATCAGATTTTTTAAGTCTATAGTTTTAGACTGTAATACAGCATTACCGCTTTTAATTAGTAGAACAGTGAGCAACCAATAAGCTTGTGAAAGGTGTAATTATTTAAAACAAGTGGATAATACTTCATAGAGTTATAAAATATATAAATTTGAGATAGTTACATAACATATTTTGTTTTACCATATAAATTCTTTCTCCTTAGGATTTGAAACTGATAATGCAAGGAGCATATACAGTTAAAATACACTCACGTTTGTGAAAATTGCAACACCATGAAGGACTTACGCGAGTGAGCTGAAATTTTCAGGAAATGCAAAGTAGCGCATGATATGCAAATGATTAGAATTGCAAATCCGTAGCGCATGCGTATGCTGAGCAGCGCCCTCTGAACGGCTGATGGATCCGAATAAATAGACGGCTGTAGCGAGGCGTGTATGGTTATCGGTGGTTATCTGCTAGTGGTAAACGTTAACTCAATCTGTACTTATGCCTCGTCGACGAAAGAGAGCGAGATTTGAACAACTTACAGAGTTTGAACGAGGGAGAATCATCGGCCTTCGTGAAGCTGGATTGTCGTATCGTGCAGTAGCCTCTCGTGTGAAGCGTAACAGCAGCACAGTGATGCGCGTTTGGAAGCAGTGGACGGACGAGTGTCGGACAACTCGGAAATCCGGGAGTGGACCCCGAAATGTGACGTCAGCTCGCGATGATAGACACCTGGTCCGCATGGCGCGGACGGACCGTACAGCTTCCTCTAGACAATTGGCAGCACTGTGGTCAATAGCTACAGGTGTTTCATTGTGTGCTTCATCAATTCGTAGACGTCTGCTGCAGTGTGGACTGCGCGCACGGACTCCTTTATACAGGATCCCCCTAACGCACGACCATCGCCGCCTGCGGCTACAATGGGCCAATCAGCATAGAGACTGGCGTGCTGATTGGCAGCATGTCGTGTTTTCTGACGAATCCCGCTTTAATTTGTGGTACCATGATGGCCGCATTCGTGTCAGACGCTATGCCGGTGAACGCCACCTTCCGGAGTGCATTATCGAACGCCACAGTGGACGAACACCCGGAGTTATGGTCTGGGGCGCCATAGCATATCATAGACGATCTCAATTGCTACGAATTGTGGGCAATCTGAACAGCAACCGGTATATCCGTGAAGTTCTACAGCCCGAAGCTGTTCCCTTCCTTCAAAGCTTGCCAGGCGCTGTATTTCAACAGGACAATGCCCGCCCTCATACTGCTCGGATTGTTAAATCCTTCTTTGCAGCGCAGCAGGTACAGCTTCTTCCTTGGCCTGCGTGTTCCCCGGATATGTCGCCAATTGAACATGTGTGGGATGTCATTGGTCGGCGTCTTGCTCGTGATCCTCGTCCTGTTGCGTCTGCAGACGAACTTTGGGTACGCGTACAAACGATATGGAATGCTCTTCCTCAGTCAGACATTCAAACTTTGTTTGACTCCATGCCACGTCGTGTAGCAGCACTTATTGCGGCGCGTGGTGGCCACACAAAATACTGATTCTGATCTCTTGTTCTTGTTTGTTTGCTTTGAACATTTAATCATTTATTTGTACCACTACCACTCAACTGTGTATTAAATTGCATTCAATTATGACGATTCCTTCTTGGTGTTGCAATTTTCACAAACGTGAGTGTAGTAAACGTTAGATAAAATTAAAAAAAAATAAATTGAAGCAAATTTTAAAACCAGAGCCGTAGCAACCGGATCTACAGCATCAGGTGGCAAAATTTAAGGGGGCAGATTTTTAGAATTTAGGACGATACCGGACTGAGAAATTCATCAATCGCTAATATTGCACCGAGCGCCAAAAAGCCCTGGTTAAAGCCTGGTCTCCGGCCCTGGTTAAAGCCTTTTCCAAAAGATCTGAATACCTTGAATAAACTTTTGATGAAAATGTTTTGATCGAAATATATTTTTGAATTTTTTATTTCAACATATAGTAAAAGGAAAGAGAGATGAAATTTTTGTAAATATAAAAAAACACGAATTATAAAATTCATGCATACATGTATTTATGTATAGAAGTATGTATAAGATGCATGTTTGCAAGTTTTATGAGTGAGTGATATACGTTTCTACAGCATGAATAAATATTTCTTTTCCGCAGCCCTTAATCAAATCCAGATTTCTAAACCTAGGGAGTAAACGATCAGAAGTACATATATTCAGTACATGAGTTAAAGAAACTACTTTTGCAGCAATTTAAGATATTCATTAAAAAAAGATGAAATAATAGCAATACGAAGCATATTCATATTCATTACTTTAAAGTAATAAAGGTATTATTAAATACAAATATAAAAGTGCATATAAATACAGAGATATTTTGCTCTACATTTTAAACAATGCGAACTTAATGGCCGTTATATTATGCAAGGGGTAAGAAAGAAGTTATTATTACACAATGCATTTCCATTCATGCAAAAACTATGCAACAGTTAAGCACCATTTTATTAAAACTTCAGCAAGCCCGTTTAGTTTCTCAAAACATTCTCGAATATTCGTATATAAGACAGACTATGGCAATTCACATAAATGTGTTAATACGTACCATAAACAGTGACACTAAAGGAACAAGTACTTTTAAGACCAGAAACGTCAGTAGCTTCATAAACCACTTTTGTTGTGTTAATAGGAAACAGATAAGGAGGCTTCGTAATGCCAGGAGGTTGCTTTATTTTTACAGTCGATACATGAATGTTGTCCGTAGCATTTGGAAGCATCCACTCAACCATAGCTGTTGGCCTGCCAAGATCTGTATTCACCGAAATTGATTCTGGACATTTGATATTTGGGTAAGAAATATCTGAAAAAGATTAAAATAAAGTATTCTAACTCAGAAATTTTCTTAACTTTGGAAATTGGTGACTCTCTTAAAGTTAAGGAAGAAATAAATTTTAGCTCTAAAGGATAACAAAAACATCAAATATGCATAGCTGACAAGTTAAGATTTCTGTACCCTAAAAGAAGAGTACAAAACAACTGAAATTTGCATAATAGGTAGAACATGCAGGAATATGCAAATTGTTGTCATTTCACAGGATGCACATCCCAAGCAAGAATAATGATACATCAGAATAGGATGGAAAAAAGCAGACTTAAATGTCAATTTGTCATTCGGAAATCACGTCGATGCCTTGATTTTATTTTATGCATTCTTCCCTTATTCCCGCTAATCCAAGACGTACTGCAGTTGCAGCTTTCCGTTTGTCTTACAGAACATGATTGCCTTGCCGCTCACCTGCACCGCATAGGCATTTCAAGCGATCCTATTTGCCCACTTTGCAATTCTGGAGAAGAAATGGACAGGAACCACCTGCTTCGATGTGGAGCTCTTCGTGATCTTACAGAAGAGTCGAGATACTGTGAGGCAAGAGCGCTTCTTAGGCAATGACTTTTTGTCATTGTTCTATTGTTTGTAAGATTTTAGTTCTTTGTAACTTTTTGCCTAGCCATTGGAAATAAAGAAAAATGTTATGCATCGTGTTAGGAGAAGAAATTCACACCAACTCGTCTCAGAATTCATTCTTGGAATGTTGTAGCTTACTGAGACTGCAGATTATCGTACTGCGCAGCAAATGATCATACTGGGAAATCTGAACAATGCCCACATACAGCAATGCATGAAACGGCAACATATCTTGTCCTCATTGTTATTTGGGATCGTATAGCCACATATCACACCCTGGGTCAAGAAACTGAGTATGTTGCACAGCACTAAGTAGCTGCATGTACGGCAAGAAGAAGTCTGCACCATTACAGACTGTCACAGAGCGACAATTTCTTCGACTTCTATGACGCACAGGAATTAATGCCTAAAATGGCGCGTTAAACAAAGCGTATGAACTCGCGTGAAAAGCGTGACGTCGTCTGTTATGACAATCTAGCTTTTGTTTACAGCATTATGACGGATGTATCGGTCGGTAGAACCGCCAAAGCGAATGAATTTTGGAAACTTGCTTTTTGTATCATCATATCGGCCTACCAGCTGGATGTTTGGTAATGGACACCATTGGGTAATACTTCTCGTTCGCTTTTACCCGCATATCCGAAATTCGATCATCCCCCGTCATATTGTTTAGTTATAGATTTAGAGACAGATGCTCGGGACACTGTGCTCTGCATAATTGCTAACTGCTTTCCGTCAGGTGTAAAAAGTTTAGTAGCTAGATATATGGTTTAAGAAATACAAGTGTAGTGTAATGGAAGGATATTATTTCATTTTATTCAGATTTGGAGACTCTGAACAAGAGGCAGGGGGGGTCAGTCGCAATTAAATAAATGCACAATTTTTTGAAAAATTTAGAGATCTGCTGTCTTCGTTTTAAAAATGCGATTGACTATAGTAACAGACAAGTCATTTACAGTTTATTAAGACACAACGAAGTTGAATGAATCGGAAAAACATTCTGGATGCTAAGACAGCAAGATTACGTAATTTTTATTTTAGCATAATTCTTTCTGAATGTAATTTCAGGGCTTCTCCGACAAGGCTTAGAGACACATCCGATTATTAGGACTTATCTGACTACTGTCATAGTTATTTACAGATAATTTCCAAAAATAATATTCTCTGAGTATGTACACAAATAAAGTTTTCAGTAAGTTACTTATGCCTAGTTAATTAAACTAAACAAAACTCGTTTACCTTGTATGTACGTTTGTCAGCTTATATGATAAAGAAACCTAATTAAGTTACAATTTTCATTGCGTAAAAAAATCTGCAGTCATCTATTAACCATTGGAAGTATTCCGTTTCCTGAAGATTAAACTGTGCATTTGTTTCTTTTGTTAATTCACATAAACATGCAGCGGCCAATAAGAACATTTTCCTTTGTAATATTACATGAAGACTTATTACTTTTGCTTTTCAAATTTTGAAGGTTAGCAGTATTACACTTCAAACCCTTATATGTCTAATGTAAATTCACATGAATGCACATGGATTTCAAATCTAAAGAAATCATTCGCGCAAGTATCTCGCATCCTTTCTCATAACGTTAGCATTTCAATAATTAAAAACTTTGAATTATATGCATTTTGTATCTATATGTACCATCCAAATATTAAAATGTTACTATCATTGTATTGCGTGAACTTTCATTCTTAAGAGATTGTCCATCTGCTTAGAAATATAGGATCTCTGCTCCTTTTCCGTAAAACTGGACTTCAAATTAGAGAAAATTCTTTGACCATTAACTGAGTTCTAATTACCTCCTAGATCTAAAATCTCTTGGCCTCCCAACCCAGACTTTTTTAAGTGCCCCACAAAACATCTTGAGTTCATAAGTTGGTAATATTTTCTCATAAAAATGAAAGAAACTGTGGGGTGCGGGCTTCTGAAGCGATATTGCGCCTAGGGCTCATTGAGCTCCGAGCTTCACTCTCAATTTTTATACATTACATTCTTTACAAAAAATTAATTTATATCTTGCTTTATTTTACTGAATTCTAAGTGATAATGAGCTTCGCTATATTACATGTTACGTGTGAAGTTTATGCTCCATGGGCCAATAATGAGCTACTTCTTTACTACGATACGAATGAGAATATATCATTTATTTATCCTGAAAACTTGAACGAATATTCAAAATAATAAATTTTACACCACAATGTAATTATATTTTTAAATTTTCTCAAATTAATTCTGATGCTTAAGGAAAGAAATAAATCCTTCTTACAATTCCTAAAACAAAGAGATCTTTAAATCAAATACAGCTATGAAAATATCCTCTTCAACAGTAATGATTAATGAATAATTACTCAATATGCAAGTTAAGTCACAAAAAAAGACGGAAACAAACTACTGATTCAAATAAAATTATTCCTTCTTGAAACTAATGAAACCATATTACATGCTATTCTTCAAGAATGTTCATCTTTTTCGAGGTTTTAGCTAACCAGGATTTATGCTATGACCGAAAGATGCTTTAAAATTAAATTCTTATCGTTTACAGGCAGGGAAATTAGTTATCTGTTTTCAATTGTAATATTTTTGAATGCCTAAATTTAATCACAGTAAATGTGCAAAGAAGTTTAATGATATAAAACATTTGAATAATTCAAAAAAAATTATACACTTAAACATTTGCACTCTAATTAAAATCATGGCACAGAAAAGGAAAAAATAAACAAAATTATGACTGAATTTAACCACTGTCACAGGCTGTTTTATAGATTAGGGTAAAAGATATCTTACGGAAAGAACGGACAAAATACATAAAATAAAAATTATTAAAAAAATAAGAAAAGTTGCACTTTTCTTCAGTAATTTTATCCATTTTCTTTTCTGGCACTTTATGATGCAATTATTCATTTTCTTAATCAAATTCAATCAATTTAAATTTTTTAAACAATTAATTATAACAATACCTAATATTTAGTATAGTATTGACTCTTCAGGTGCATGAGGAAAAACATCGTTAAAATTGCTTAGGAGTAAGCGAAACAAAACACAAGAGATGAATTTAATTTCCCAGAGCATGTTTCAAGACTTTAAGATATGCTGATCACTTACCTTTACATGAGATTTTATGTCCAGTTTGAGACCATTTTTTGTCAGCTAGGCATTCATTAATTCCATCAGCATTTGTTGGAGATGTCAAATTGTAACCTTTTGCGCAGTAATATCTAAAACAGCACAAAATCTGCTAATTGTAATGCAGTAAGTATAAATTAAAAAGGAAAATTCTTGCTTAGAAACGAGAAAAATAAAAAAATATAATATAAGCTTGCTACTTACTGACAGATGAATCTATACGGCATATTTTCTTTGCTGCATTTCATAGGCTTCACGAATAAAAGATTATTTGTCTTCAGAGGTTCGCAGTAAATTTCTATATAAGCAAATAAAAAATAAATGAACAAAAAACCAAAATACGAGAAAATGAAAAATAAAAGATACAAAACTGTCTTTTCCATTTACTAGTATTCACATTTTTTATAACTACATGAATAAATTCAGAGATTTAAAGTGAAGTTTTACTAGCCAGTTTTTTTAAGTTTTTAAATTTTCTTTTAATATTTTCTGCTTTACCATATCTTTTCAGGAAATTCAAAGTACTGTACAGTCACTAGGTTTTTTTTTAAACAGGTGACGTGAAAAACGTGCGTTGCCCTCGCCGGGACTCGAACGCTGGATCTCTCGAATACGCTTCGAGTATGCTTCAATTACACCACGAAAGGCATGCGGAAAGGAGAGAAACTACCTTGCAGCATTAGTAAAAGAAAGACTTAGGAAGTAAGTTTGCAGATACCTAATAAACATGGTGACAGTTCTCCTGGGTTCCTTCGCCGGTTCAGTAAGTGAGTGTCATCTGGTTCCAGCACAGATTGTTTTAGTTCTGTTAGGTTTAAATGCATATCACTGAAGGAATAATTCACAATTCATACTGGCAGAAGCCTTCGGTGCAAGTAGTCTTTGACTCACTAAGAACTTATAATATTTTGAGCATTTACAGTTTAAACAGGCTTCATTTGGCTATAGCAGTCGCACTGGACAGTTGATTTACATCTTTTGTTTGTGCTATAACTCTACTAAGTAGTAGACATAAATAAAATATTTAAGTTGTAATTCAAGCTTGCAATTTCAATTTCGTCAATAGTGAAATTTTTGGTGCACCAACAATTCTCAGCTAAACAACACATTTTATATTCGCAATATTTTAAAATTTAAAATTCAGACTAAAATTTGGGTATAATCCTAAAAGAAAAATGCATAGAATGTTTTTTTTAACTTCATTTTAAAATTTTACTTGAAGAAGACTGCTGTTGCTATTCTTCTATATTCGCAAGTTACCAAGTGACTTCCTGCGCTGTTTTATACTTATTTATCATAATTGTTTCTTAAAGTTAGAGATGTATAAAAAATTGTATAAAATTGTTAAAACGGCTCAAATTAAAATTTGGTTAAAGTACGACACATAGACGATAAAAAATATAAATTCTTAATAAAATGAGAGGCAAAGTTGAGACAACGACAGCCACTTGTGCTTTACTAACTCAAACAATAATTAATTCAGTTATATCAGGAAACGAAAAGGTAAATAATTCATGAAAACTTAACACTGTTGTAGAAAAATTAGTCTTAGGAAAAAGTACACAATTAGTGCAGAAAAAAGCATTTTCATTAAGAGCTCAACAGGATAGGTTGAAGGAATTGTTAATAGTATTTAAGAAGCTCGAACAAAACAAAAAAGAAATGAATAGCCGTTTACGTCAGACGTTCTAACCTTACGCTCGATGGGCAGTTCCTTACAGCAACGGCAATGTAACGGGGAGAATTTTGTAGAGCTATCTATTAAGCTTATAGTGTCATTTTAACATAATAATGCGATAAGGCAAGGCATAAAGAAAGTAAATTAAGCGAACCGTTAGTAAAATTTACGTACAAATCACTGGATTCTACTACTGCTATATATTCTTAGATATCGTCTTGGATTTCTTATAACTTTTGAAAATTGATTGTTAACTCGTTTGATAGTTCAGTGGCAAATGTAGAATCATTTTAAAGCACTTTAAATTCTTCACAGGACTTCTGCATTTAAAAAAATTTACTGATTTTGGGGCTGAATATAGAAGTTTTGTGCTTACACATGCAATGCTACAAAGCTTTACAACAGATAATCATGGCATTCTTCTACTAGACTTTAAAAAGAGAGAAGATCCAAAACAAAAAATATTACCTCTGCATTTACTGGGATTACCAGTCCATGAACTATTCGAAAGACATGTTCTGCTTTCTGAACCAAGTAATTCATAACCCTTGTCACATCGAAACTGGCAAGTTGTTCCAAAAGTGAAGTCCTGTCCAGAGCAGTTATGACTTCCTTTGGAAGGGTGCTCTAATATCGGGCATCTCACCTCTGAAGAAAACATCAAGATTAGTAAAAATATCATGTTTAATTTATAGCATGAACTTGTATGTAAGATATATAGTAAAGTATGATGACGTTTTACTGAGTTTTGGTTTTAAACTTTTTAATGTCGGAGACGCAAAAATATGTTATCCACTGTAAAAATATATGCAATTTGGGAGAAGTAAAAATATCACGCACCTTGAACAGTCACTGGATCTCGTTGAAATTGTGTACAAACAATCAGAAGATAAAGATGGAGAAGGGATTAAGATGTGATAACAAAGAATTTCCATTGTTTGTCGTTTTCTTGGAAACGTGTGATGTTGTAAGGTTACTATTATTTTGAATCAACCATTCGTTTATAATTTCAGCCTTTACTATAACTTCTACTTTTTGTTCCTCCCCCTAATGCAAACCAGCTAGAAAGTATATAAGATGAGGTTTTTGGATTGTAAGACACAGCGTGTTTTTGCCTCTCGAGGTAACGTTACTTTAAACCTGCCATCACCGATAAATTTGTAATTATTCCGCTTTGCGTTATTTGCTGCCGACATTTTAACTA
Organism: Stegodyphus mimosarum; assembly: GCA_000611955.2. NCBI lineage: Eukaryota > Metazoa > Arthropoda > Arachnida > Araneae > Eresidae > Stegodyphus > Stegodyphus mimosarum. The sequence continues at coordinate 414,188 of KK122043.1, read as the reverse complement.
ATACGCCAGTTAGAATTTTGAGCCGACTTCGTATTAAATTTAATTGTTTAGTCTTTGACTACTAGTCTATGCTTTAATTTAAACCTCAGTGTTAGTTTAGTTGCATCGCCACAAGTGGTGGTTTATTTCCGTCAGCACGAAAAGTGCATTTATGTTAAAAACAAATAAAATGAAATAAAAAGGCTCTTTAAAACTTTTTCCAGTCTCTGTACTCCTCTGTAGCTTCAGATACAGCAATAATTCGCTTCACGTCTGTTAGGAGTTTAGTTTATGCTTTTGAAGCAAGTCCAACGCTATGACAGGGACAGAACTGTTTACATTCACATAAGCCTGCACCTCCTCTTCACTAATGCTAACCTTCTTCAAACATAAAGCTAAAAAGATGTCAGACTCGGGTGGAAGGCGCAATTTGCCACTAACAGAATTTTCATCACTCTACTCATCATCTATGAACATGATCATAGGACAGAGTTTACGCCATCAACGACGTAAAGTAATGGCCTATACATGTTTCCATCAAGAGATAAAGTAAATACTATAGCGCCTTTCAATGTGAACTGTTTCTGAAAATCAGAGAAACTACAATCAAAGTTTACATACGGACGCATAAAAAGAGATCGGCAGTTTATATTCTGGAGAAATCATTGATCCATTAGTTGGAGAAGGCTTATTACTTCGAGAGACTTAAATCTAATACAAATGTTTTTCACATTTAAGTCTTCAGATACAGCACGGGCATGGCTGTCGTCCCACAAAAGGATCCCCTTTCAATCTGGTAGTTTTCCCTTAAATGCTTCTTAACATTTGAGACGAACGCAGTGGTCTCAAACTCGCAGTCCGCGGGCCACATGCGGCCCTGAAGCAATTTTATGTAGTCCGCGAGTACATTTACTGTTTAATTTGTATTTTCATGACACTGAATAATTATGGCCCGAATTGCTCCTAAGGTTGCATGGTTTTCGACACGCTTTTAGTCGTAATAATCTAAGATAATGCCTCAGTATTTTAACATTTGGCTTATCTTGACCATGTTCATTAATTATGAAGACTGGAGGCCTGATTAGAGTTTTGAAATTTGCCTGTTTTTTGGTTTGCAGCGTAAATTTAGGCTGGAAGCATCATTTAGAAAGACAGGCTGACGTTACCTTGATCTTTTATTTTCTGGAATTAGGGCTTGACTATTATCAGTCTGTCATCTGCATATTGCCCTGCGCATATATATTCCAATTGAGACTATCGCTGCATCTATTACGATGTTGCACAAGGTCGGACCAAGGCACGAGCTTTGTGAGAAGCTTATATCTGCGTGTCTTTTGATTCTTAATGTGCTGTGCGACAGGTTGCTATTAGATATTCGAATGATATCTTTACTGACTCCCAGATGGTCCGAGACGTTCGTCTTGCACGATTATGTTAAATAACAATATTTATTTTTTGTTCTGGAAAATACTAGTTACTTTCATAAGTGGTTGTCGTAGCAAAGTGGCCACCATTAAAGGGTTAATTACAATACCTTTTTTTACTGTGTGTGGTAAACGGAGTGTTTTTAATTTATTAACAATTTATTATTATTGGAATCATATTTAACTTTTAATTATGATCCGTAATTATTCTGCTTAATAATAGATTATTCCTAATTTTCGAAAAGTAAATACAGTTACCTCTGTTCAAATGGTTAGCTATGGGAACTGCATGTCCATTATTTGCTTTGGAAAACTTATTATTAAAAAGTCCGTGAAATCTCTCAATTTAGAGTCTGTTTTAATAAAAATATGCATTTTGCTGACAAATGAATCTTCTATAAAAGTATACATCATCTAATATCTATCTGCATTCATAGCAGGTTAAATGTTAAGCTGCTTAACCTTCAAAATTCATATTTCGTTTTATTCTCACAAAATAAAATCGTAGACTACTTGAGCAAAATAATTATACTGCTTGATCAAAATTACGTGGAGCATCTATATATCCTATGGGCAATCAAATTCCTTATGTTTTACACTAAATTTGATACACTGCGCTGGAAATTCTTTGTAATAAATTCAAGAAAATATTTAATCAATTATTTATTATCTTGGCGATTTTATTAATATTGTTTCTAAATATTTAATTTTATTAATATTGTTTCTAAGTATTTAATTTAACTGAAGCCTAACTTATCTTTGAAATGCTCTAGAGTACGTAGAGTTAATAAAATCAGTTAGTTAACAGAACGTCAAATTTGAGTAGTGCAAAAGTGAAACTTTTGGCGTCATTTCCACGAATACAGAGTTCATTCAATTGTACATTGCATCAACGAAGTCTAACACAATTTAAAATGAGTCTGGTTTCAGACACATTAAATTCTGAGGATTATTATCAAGTAAACTTAAGACTTGTTAGATCTTACATGGAACATCTTGCAGCATTGAACAAGATTTGATAACTACTGGTCTAAATCTTTAAATTATTACATATTTCATCAAAATAGGGTTCCATAACATAACATTTCCCTGTATTCCCAAAATTCAAATGACCTGTAAAATTATTATACGAAATTTTGTTAAGAGATGAAATTTACTTTCACAATGAAAATCTACGCCACTCCACTTTCCAGTTTCCAAGCATTCTCTGGATTGAGTTGGTAAATGATGCCATGGAAAATCATTAGTATTCTGTAACTCAGTCGCGTTGCAAGAGTATGGACAGAAGCCTTCACTGCATTTGAATGTGCATTTCATTCCATACGTAGCTTCACAGCGCGAAGGGACAAGAACACCGCCATCTGGAGGACTTAGCTTTGCGCATTCAATAACTGTAAAATGAAAAGTAAATATGTAGTCTGCAATAATACTTATCGAATATGAAAATATATGGCTTTTCAATCGCATATTCTGATGGCATTCACACTCATGCATAACAAAACGTCTTTCAAAGCTACTGAAAGTTGAGAAGTATTTGTTATTTAAAAATGTGTAATGTATGTGCCTTTCATTAGACATATTTTCCAGCAGTAATTTTTTTTAAAAATAATATAACGATTTTAAATGAAAATAAAAGATAATTAAACTCAATCAATAAAAAATAATATAAAAATGAAACTGTTTTAGATTAAAACTTTATATCAAATAAAAAATGTGTTTCTTGAAATTTTATTAAAAGCTTTGTACTCAGGAAAAATTTCCAATTTTTTGAATAACTAAAATTGCTTTCTTAATGATGAATTTCTTTCAAAAGAAATTATTTTGCGCTCAACCAAATATTTAAATTACCATTTTATCTTTCAGGATAATGTAATTTACTATACAAGTGCAATGAAAAGGAAGAAAAATAATAATTAAAAAAAACTTACGTTTACAAAAATTTCCATGCCTTCGATAACCATTCAGACATATACAATCTGAGAAACTGGAACTTCCCTCAGCACTGGTTGTGAAATTTTCTGGACAAGGTGTACAAGGCTGCTTACTTGCATCGGATTTATACGTTCCTTTAGGACACACTGGAAAAGTAAATAATAAGATAATAAAATAAAATTAAATTAAAGATTTACACTGCTGACTATTAAAATTGCTACTCTGTGAAGGATTGAAGTTATCAGAATCATATTTATTTTACGAACACATTATAATGCAAAGCCGAAATGATTAAGAATTCAATTAATGTTTGGATGCAGAATTCCCTATACCCAGTATCTACCTCTAGCAACCATAACCACTGTTACACAGCTCGACATGAAGTCATATAGCAGCATTGGATGCCATGCTCGTGTATCTGCTACCGTTGACCAGATGTTTTCAATTAGTGCAACCTAAGCAGGAATTAAACATCTTGTGTATTGAGGAAACGTAAGACACAGTGGGTAATATATATCTCATCATTTTATTGAAAAATGGAGTAAATGAGGCCTCGATGACACGTTACAGCCTATATTATGGGAACATTCGGAGTATATAGATTATAGGTCAACAGGATGTGTTGTAAGGATTTTAAGTTTACTAACGTTTATTTTATTTTAAAACTTTACTATCATCTCTTATTTTCCACTTTCGGCCAGAATTAACGCGTGAATATGTTTATGCAAATTGTACTTCCTAACGCTTAAGTATTTAAGTTGTGGCTTTTTGCCAAGAGTAGGAGGAAGGAGAGAGAGCCCTCTTGCTACGAGTCTTTACGCGAGCTTGCCATCAGTTACTGTCCGCCTTTAAGGCCAGAAGTTTAACCCTCTTGAAAGTTAAAGACGTATTGTAGTTTTCCGCAGTTTGCGTACTACAGACGTAGTAATTTAAAAGGCTAGTCTTAGTGCTAAGTCATTTATGTAAAAAATGTAAAATTAGCTCTTATTTAAATTTTAGTTAGTTAGTAGTCTTATATTCTTTTACGTTCAGACCACAAGTGGTTGGTCTTTGTATCCCGAAGTTCGGGAACGTATGTAAAATCAATAAGCAAATAAAGGGTAATTTGAACCCTCCTTAGCTTTGTTGTATCTTTTACACACGCACGAACATAGCTTTTAGTAAGCTTCCTGTTCCTACTCAGGACTACAGTTATGGTTGCAAAATCAACTAGAATCCACAGAAGTCCTGATAGTGTATCCAATGGAAACCCATATGAATCCGAGTTCTATTTCGCTGTGATGATGTGAAACCCAACTTCCAGCATTCGTTTTCCTCGGTTCCTCTACATATGGATAAGAACATCATTATGCTGTAATCAAAAACAGGATGCTTCGGAAAAGATGACTTCAAGACACTGATGCGTCTATGTGCATCGCTCAGCATTTCACACTTGCTGTAGCATCAAGGAAACCCGAAGAAACGGTTGCTTTCCTGACATTTTGTTGCATTAAAGTTCCGAAATTTGAATAAAATGAAATGGTGTCCTTCCATCACTGTTTTTTAATTGCGCCTGCTATTTTTGAAATATACTCCTAAACCATTACAATTTCCACACTATGAATGAAAGCAGTTAGCAGGTACCGAATATGCACAACTCAGTACCCCGAATTTCTGGCTTTTAAAACTGTAGCAGCTGTAATATGGCTAGACATGGAGTCAAACAAGGTTTGAATGGCAGCCGCAAGCCATGAAGCTTCAATTCTATGGCTGAGTGTTGGCGGACCAATTCCTCTGCAATCACTGACCGAACGTTTTGAGATGGTCGGAGAGCTGGAGAACGTGCCGGCTAAGCCAGGAGCCGAAAACATTGCTTATTTAAGAAACCTGAGACATTCTGGGCAACAGGTTTCGTTTAAAACTGGGGTGACGAAGACCCTGAATATATGACACAGTCACAGGTACCAAAAACTAAACAATATAACGGTGGCTCATCGCAGTTCACATATGTGGACTAAAGGCGAACAAGATGTATTACCCAATGGTACCCATACCGTACATTCAGTTGCTGCCGATATGATGATACGAAAAGCAAGTTTCCAACATTCATTCGCTTTGGCGATTCTATATACGAATACTTCCACATAATGCTGTACACAAAAGTAAGATTTGTAATAAAAGTCGTCGTGAAGTTTTTAATGCGTTTGTGTGTGTCGTTGAACGAGCCATTTTAGGCACTGATTCCTGTACTTTAGCTTCAAAGTTGCCAAGAAAATGGTAGCCTTGCTGATAATCTGTAACGATACAGACATCTTTGCACCGTACATACAGCTACTTAGTGCTGTGCAGCACACTTAATTTCCTGACCCAGGATATGGTATTTGGCTATACGATCCCTAACAATGATGAGTAAATGCTATCCTGAAGTCTAAGGCCTTTCTGAGTGTGGACCACTGAGACCGAGCGTGTCAGGGACATGGTAGGCCACCAGATTCGGGCACCACAAAATATCGCAGATCTGAAGAGATAACTAATGAATGCCTGGCAGAATGTGCCGCAGGAGGACATTAGGAACCTCTAGCACCGCTTACTTCCACAAATTCAAGCATGCATTGCCGCCAGGGGCGGTTCGGCCAACTCCTAATTTGAACACTCACTGGGTAATTGTGAGCCGTGAACAGGTACTATGACCTTGATTTTTTAATCATTTTATTACCTGTGTATGAGCTATACACATATTCAATTTCATCAAAAGCAACCAGTTCCTTCATGATGCTTCGATGTTTTTGCAAAAGAATGAATATGAACAACAGTGTCATTCATAGTTGTATACTCTAAATGAAAGCATAATAACTTAATTTTCAATTTAGAAACATATTGTTACGGATTTCATATTTATTTGGCTATTTATTTAGTATTGTAATTAAAATTGCTTTATTTTCCCGTGCAACGCAGACGATTTTTGAAGAGAAAGCTACGTCGGAAAAATAAAAATAAAAAAAACGCGTGCATTTAATATTTAACAAATAAATTTCTCGTAATTACTGTTGCCATCCAGAAAAATCGAGATTGTTCTAGTGATAATTAAAAAGCTTATAAAAGCCGAATTGAAACACCTCATCTCAGTTGTAGCTGTTTAAAGTGAACTGCTGTTTTTTTTTCTTATGCTGTAGCGATTTCGCTGTGAGATAGAATTAGTTTATCTGTTTTGAATTGAGTTTTGTTAAACGTTTAAGATATTGTGATATTGTGCGAATATCTCTGAAGAAATATTTCAGCATTTTGATTTATTTCTTGTGGAAAGAATAAATTTTGTTAACTTTTTTTAACGTCTTGTTCATTCAATCCATAACGAACCCGTACGCATGCAACAACATTAATAAATGAATACTTACAATGGCACTGATGCTTATGACCGCTTCCGAAGTGTCCAGCATTACAAACGCACTCATATTGCCCTCCTTTAGTTCCACAGTAACATTTGGCATTATTATCACAGCAGTCCGTTCCACTATCACAGTAGGTGTTGCATAATGATGTGTCTTTAGTGTAATCCCAACTGACTTCGACTGTATCTGTAAAAATAATTCAAAGCGGATATGATAAATCTTTCATTATCAACTAGTTTTTATAAAATGAAATTTCAAAATACATTGTTTATCATATTTTCATCCTCACTATTTTTTTATTACAGCAGCCTTCTTACAGAGACCAAAATTATACATTTTTTAGTAAACCAGCAGAAAACTGAATTTTAATTTGCCCTTTAAACTTTGATTTCCGGTGTGGAAGACCGTAACTTCCGGTTTGCCGTCTTTCAGAAAAATTGCCATACTTCCACATCTAATTAACATATCAAGAAAAGTAAAAGTTATTTTTGACAGCTAAGAATTTGGCCTTTAAAAATTTGAAATAAAACAAATTTGAGATTTTTAGCCAAAATGAGCCCTTTGAACGAGGTCGGTTATCTTAAGAAAGTGCTCACGTTGAAAATGTAATGAAGATATATTTAATTAGATGCTGATTGCATTCAATTCAGTCATAAGGAGTTATAAGAAAACAGAACATTGAGTAAGGTTTCATAATAATTTCACAGGTATACCACTGATTTCCTCTTCAAGTATTTAAAGTCAGGAGGCCAGTTAATCTGAATTAATTAATAAAATAAACATTTGTGCACAATTGTATGTAAACCTTCAGTCGTAAGGAATTAAAGACAAATCTCTGAGAGACAACGAAACATTTTTTTTTGAGTAAGCCTTCATATAATCTCCCAGCTATTCATGGCTTAAATATTGGGTCAGGAGGAGAGTTAATCCGCGCCGTACTATTATTAAAATATTCATCTGTGCACAATTGTATGTAAATTTGTTATTTCCTTTTGTTAAATAAATATAAAATATGTCGATTTTCAAATAAAGGATTTAAACTTTTTCCAAAATTTACTTTATTTTACAGTCGTACTAACGTTTTTAAATGAAATCTAATCATTACAAACATATGAAGTTAATCCTGTGAATTTTGGCTTGTCAGTGGATTTTCAGAGACTTTTATATATATCTCATAGAAAACAAGTTTCGTGCAATATAATAGTAACCAAGTGTTGTAATTAATTTTCGTGTAACATAACTTTATATTACACGTTTATAAATTCATATAATATAATTTTAAGTTTCATATAATATAATGTCAGTAACAGAATATATCTACGAACAAAATTGTGCGATTTTTTTCTTAAACTGGAATTACATATCTACAACCAGCCATTCAAAACATCAAAATTTTAGTTAATAATACCTCAGATAATTTATTATTGTATAGTAATAGACTCCTTTTGTCTAACAAATTCAATCACTGGAAATACTTTTATAATTGAATTTTTACCGTAGTCCTAATAAAAATTTAAGTTTCGTATCTACTAAATCGTTATGGGTGAATAAAACAATGTCATTCATTCTTTAAATTGAACCTAAGTCTATGATCAACTATTGAAAAGATTTGTATTTAACAGTAAGTGCAGTAAGAATTATTATTTTTTACAGTTCAATGTATTCAATAAAATATTTTAATTTTTTCCTAAAGAAAGTTGTATTATATATAATGATTGTTATATCGAACAAGTTACAGGAATTTTTTTCTTTTTTCATCTGTTTTTCAGCAAAATTAACGCATTACGGCACTTACTTTCACACGAGTTCAAAAAAATTGTTCAGTTAATTTTGATTCATTAATTAAAAAAATAATGTTAAAACTATATCTATTCAGAACGCCTACTCAGTAAGATACCAGGTAACTGTTTATATCTTTAATGACATTTGCACTCATCAGAGTATTCAACGCAAATTCTCTAACATTACTTACCTAAACGAAATGAATCACTTCCGTTCTGGCTCAAAACGTGAATTTACAGTGTTTAACACAGCATATGAGTTACTAAGCATTTCACGTGTCTTAGATATTACGCAGATTTGTAAATATTGCCACCGACGAAAGACATCGCTTTGAACTAAGCAGTTTAGAGTTACTCAGAACTCAGGAGACAATAGTAAAATATCGGGTTTTAACGAGTTTCCCGCCACCGCAAACATCGTCTGCGCAAACAGTTCACTTTGGCATGTTTAATCATATTTTGTCAAACGATTTTTGGCGTTTTGAAGAAAGAGACTTGTTGCTTTAGAACACTGTGCTGTGAAATTACAAAAATATTGTTATCATTAGGTGCAAGGTGTCCGAAATGGAACTATCACTCTACCAGATTAGAACCATCATTTACTTCCAGTTCTATTGCAAAACGTCAGCTACAGAATGTCACCAAATCATATCTACAGCTTTAGGTACTAATGTTGTACCATATGACAGTATGAAGGTTTGGTACAGAAAATTCAAAAACAAGGACTATGACGTTCAAGAAGCAGAGCTGTCTAGCCGGCCTTTTGATGTTGATGAGGCCAGCCTGCAAGAACTTGCGGTAGAAGATCAGTATGGAATCACTCGAAGGCTTGCTAAGGAGTTAGACGTTAGTGCCATGCCCTTAATAGCACTATGCATAGCATAAACTTGACGTACAAGTTCAATCGCTGGGTGCCACATGAGCTGACTCAAGCAGATGAAGACAGATGTGTTCGGGCCTGCACTAATCTGCTCGATTATCAATGCAAGGACACAATTCTGGAGCGAATCGTCCCTTATGATCAAAATTGGATTTATTTTTTTCAACAACAAAGGCCGAAAAGGGGGTTGGTCTGCGCCCGGTGAGCCCTTCGGCAGCGTCGCAAAGTACAATTTCACTAACAAAAAGAGATGCTTTGTATTTGGTGGGATTGCCATGGTTTTATCCACAAAGAATGTCTGGAAAAAGGTAAAACCCTCGACAGTAAAGTGTACAGCGAGATGCCATTCCTCGTTGAGATTACTATGAAGGAAAAACGTCGAACTGAGTTCCGGCGCAAAAAGGTAATGTTCCATCAAGATAATGCAAGACCACATATGTCTGCATTCACCGGCTGAACTCTCTACGGACTCTAATGGGATCTTTGCCACACCATACAGGCCTGACATCGTTCCTTCGGACTTCTACCTTTTTTCACACCTGCAGCTACATTTTGCTGGTGCTATCTTCTGTTCTGCACAGAATGTTTGAAATGAGGTTGCTTTGTTTTTCAACTCGTGAGCACCAAGTTTCTGGGCCGAAGGCTTTGAAAAACTACCGAAACGCTGGCAGAAAATCATAAATTTGGGTTGTGATTACTACCTGCGCTAAAGATACTGCTTTCGTGTCTTTTTTCCTAACCTTATTAAGAAAGCTTTTTAGCGGAAAGCTTTCGTTACAACCAGATATTACTCACCTGTAAATGCTGGTGAACTGCTATTCAGCTATAAAATACACAAATTTTCTCTGGTCATATTATTTTTATATTTGTATAATTGCTTCTTTTGGTACTTTGGTATTCAGAAAAATATGGGAAGAGCAAAACCAGAATTTTCATTTTCTATTGCAACGGAAATGAAATTTACTAATCTTTAATCTGAAAGTTTCAATATGTGAAAAAAATTTTAATTTAGCTTTCAGTTGCCTAGGAATTTGAAATAATATTAGTAAATAAATAACAAAATACTTCGACACTTACCATTTATTAAATGTTTATTCACCGTTTCAATATAAGAAAAATCTGATAAGATATACATGTGATCAAGAGAGGTCGCTACATCTTTAACTTCTTCCACATTAACATCAGCAACTCCGACACTAAAAATTATAACTCCGTTATTTTTCAACTCCTTTGCAACAGAAACTGGATTATGCCCATCATTACTTTGACCATCCGTGAGTAAAATTATTATCCTGCAAAAAATGCTTAATAAATTTCTAAATTAAGGTAACTTTATACGTTAACAACCATAAAATATGAAATTTTACAATAAACTTCACATTAATTTGTGTGGTTGAAAATAATAATATATACTACTATTATCCACGGCAAATATATATTTTGAGCGCTCTTGATTTCTTGTAAATTTCATAAAAATAGAAAACGTCGGAAGTAGTAAACCATTACTCATTCAAAATAACTACTTTATGTTATTTAGTGAGATTTTACGGATTAGATCTGTGAATAGTAGTTCACATAAATTCAACAGTGAAAGAATAAAAAGTATATAATTTGTGTTGTAACAATTAAATATGTTTTCCTTATCTAAATGATAATGAAAAAACAGCAAACTTTTAACTGGAATTGAGAACTCTGCGAGTTATGAGTTAAGCTCGTTTTCTGTAATTACGGATATCTTATCAACATTTTCAGGAATTAAAAGCAAGTTAGTCTCTTTTCTCTAATTATGGATCTTATCAGTATTGTCACGAATTAGTAAAGCCATTTTACTGTAAGTATGGTATTTAATCTTTCCTTTAACCCTCTCTTTGGCAATTTGTTTCGTAATACTCATAATATTTATATTTTTTACTTATAATATTACTGTAAACGAGTGCTGTGAAAATATAATGCTAATGCGTTAGGTAAAATAACTTATTTTTACTTAAATAGTTATATATTTGGTATTACAATTAAATAAGTAAATAAAAAATGAGGTCCGCTACTGACCATTAAAACTGCACTGCCATGAAAGAAAGGAAGATCAAAGCGCATATGCAAAGACAATGGATGCCTGTAATGCCACTTAAGAGTCATTGCAAAAGGGGAAGGGTTTTCCATACGGAAATTGTGTTTTACTTCACTTATCATGTTACGAATACTGATGGTATTTACACATGATATAAATTTACGTGCAAGTTTGTTTTCAATCTCAAGAGAAAAATAGAGAACATTCAATTCAAATAATTCGCAGGACTAGTCTTAGATATATTTAATAAAATTATCGGATAAAATGGGATTAGAAGGAAATTTCTCTACGCTCCACAAAGTTTGAAGATTCGAAATTATTATTAAAATCAAGCTTTTGCTTATTTTCTTGGACATATTAGAGTTTTACAGTATAGGTAACTCCTTTTACATTTTTAGATACCGATTCTGTTTGGAGAAAAAAGAATTTGCTTCTTTTCTGTATTGGCTTTTGTGACCTGTGGCTGTGTTTTTGATTGAAATAAACTAGGAAATAGCTTTTTACTTCACATGGTATTCATTTGATTTTTTTTACTTCCAATTTATAAAATCGTTCAGTTCAAGGAGTAAGAAATATCTACGCCAAATTTAGTCTCCTTTCTTTGGTTTCGCTTAAATTAATCAATTTTATGTAATTTTATCTACTTGCATAATCAGCAGACTGAATAAGGCAGCTCATGTTTTATGAAGGCATACATATAATTTAACTATCAATTTAATATTTTACTGATTTTATTATAGTTGTAGAGACATTAGGTATTTTTGGAAGCAGGAGACATGAAAAATGAGCAACGCCTTCGCCGGGAATCGAACCACGGACCTCTCGGTTACGCGTCGAGCATGCAGACCACTACACCCCGAAGGCATGCGAAGAAGCCGGGAGAAATACCTTACATAGTCTTTATAAAGTTTCACAAATATTTTAATCTTCTTATTTTACTAAGATCTATGCCTTATCGCTGCTATGTGAAAAGCTCTAAACGTGTTCTAATAAAAGGCAGGACTTAATTTCTAAAATTAGAAATGATTGAACTATATAGAATGCCGATAGAAACAAGAATAAAAAATAAATTGTAAATAAAACAACAGATTTTTTTTAATGGCCAGGCACTTTATTTAATAGCAGTTATCTTTGCTCCCCTACAAGGGCCGAAGTGGTGGCCATTTTATTATGAAATATAATGTGTGGCCACCGTTGCCTCTTATGAAGGGACGGACAGTTACAACCATGCCTTTTCCAGGATTTGAGCCCGGGCCCATCGCTAAGGCACCCAAGGTCACTAACCAGTATACCGGCTGGGCGGTATAAAACAACAGATAAAGCAATAAATAATGGAAAATTAAGTAAAATGTAAAACGATGAAAATGTTACTAAATTAAGTTAATTATAATTAAGTATGAACTAAAATATCATTAAAATTAATTGGAAATGAATAATTTAATAATAACTTCAAAAACGTTAAGTGAAATAATTAAAGAAATAAAAAGTAAATTAAGTTCGTAATAATAAGACACGACACAGCAGAAAAAACATAGGTTGTCTTTTACTCTTCCAGTCTGTTTCAAATAGCCGGCCACATAGTTCTCACGCATTTGTCGGGAAAAGCCGAACAATGGGTCATATGGCCTCATCGCCAGAAGTGCTGTACAAGAAATACCTTCTCGCCAGCGTAATATCAGACCGCCTCTAGTTATGTACCACCTCTAGCGCAAGTAAGAACATAAATAGCCAATCCTTACGCATGATTCAAACCGTCACCTTTCCATTCTGCCTAATAGTCATTATATTCACTGCCCATGTCCCTTAAATTTTATCATTTTAAATAATTTTTATTTTTCAGAGCACGATCAAAGTCGAAATATTGGTTGAATTAAGTCCTTTAAAAGCCCTTATGTTTCGGTTTCAGCTATGCTTCAAATTTCTAAAAACGTTTGCTTAATATTACAGGTTTAATAAATACATTATAATGTGGAATTTCGAAAGAAGCCCGAAATAAGGACAAATATCTTTAAAATAAGCCAATTGTAAATAAATAACTTTAAATTAAAGTAAAAAACTTTAAACTTAAATTTCGAAGCAGAAAACTCGTCTCTACGTATTAGTGGTCCCTAAAACATAATAATAATTCGTGTTAAATTCAGTGCTAAACAACAAGCACTCATTTCTTCCTGCTTGAATATTATGCGGAAACAGTAGGCAGATAGGGAAAAACTAGCGAATTATGTTGCGAGAGAAAAGAAGAGTTAAGGTTTCCCTTTGCCTTCGTGAAATACATTTATTTCATTAATGACGCTGGTTTATGGATAGCATGCAGAGGCAGAATTAGAGAAGACACAATAATGCTCAACTATACTGCTTGCCATCCAAAATCCAACACGAAGAAGGACAAGAAACAGAAAAGCCATTTAGAGATTGCAAATAATATCGACGTTAATTTATTTTAAATACAGCCTTCTATGAGGTGAGGAAGGCTTTGGATGTGTTGTTGGGGAATGGCAGTCCATGTTGTCTCCACAAGTATCCAAAGTTCTGGTGTACTCGTGGGTGCGGTATGTCGGACTAAACGTTCTCCAGTCATTAACCAGACAGATTTCGAAAGCGATAGATCTGTTCGCGCACTGTGCTGTTGAAGTGCGGTGCAGGCAAGCCCTGAAGATAAGGAAGGAGAATAGGCTGCAAAATCTCAGAGATATATTGTTGGCTGCTAAATGTACCCATAATGCGTACTAACTAAGTTGTGGGTGTGGAATCCAACACAACTCCAGTATAACAGCAGGTGCAGAACCAGTATGTCGATGCATAACAGAACAGTCGAGAAGCCTCTCTCCATGGTCTCTCCAAACTCTAATGCGATCATCGTGATACAGCAGGTAGACGCTTGATTATTCCAAAACCACAATGTCCTGCCGT
>KK122043.1:378399-393060 GCA_000611955.2 Stegodyphus mimosarum | reverse complement strand
TGTAGGGAATTATCCCTAAGTACGACAAGGTCCAGAGAAAGGATGAAAAACCCTTTATTACCTCAATTATTATTCACAGATGGCATCAACTCGTGCTTACAAAAGCCAACACTTTTGGCTTAACTCAAAAGGTACCGAGTAACTTAAAATTAAATAGAATTAAGTTAGCCTAAAGGCTTTTCACGGGTTACTTAACGCACACATAGGCTCTATCTCGTAAAAATCAGCATAAACAAGCCTAATGGGAACATGCTCTCAATGCCACATTAATCTCATCGCTAGTAAATCAAAGATAACAACGTGGCCTTCAAGCAGACAGAATACGCTGTAAAATCACCTTCCAAAACCTTCCCTTAAATACTAACTTTTTTCTACCTCATTTGCACACGCGCGCGCTAACTTATTTACATTCTTTCAAGAAAGCGTGGGTTGAAAGCGAGAGTGATAGGAAAGGTTGTTTCAAAATAAAATTAACTGCTAAATAACTTAAATAAATCCCCACAGGGTAACGCAGAGAAGAACCTTATTTTCAATTTAACAGAAAACTCCGATCTTGAAATGAAAAGAGAATTAAAATTTCAGAAGATATACGTCAGAACAAGCATCGATAACTTACTTTATTTTACAGAAATAAAACAAATAGCATCCTAACACAGGAATTATACGTTTGCAAAAGCAACGGGTCAGGTTTTCCATCTAGCTAGTCATTTACATTCTAAGCTCCAAAACCAAACATATATCTTCTGCATGGCAGACATTAGAAGCATTCCGTGAAAGATGATAGATGGCAGATCGTTTTCAAATCAGACATTTTTTCTTTGCAAATGAAATTCTGTTCATCTGTCTGTTTTCGGGATACCACGGCCTATGAAAAATTGGACATCATCTGTTCTTTCATATATGCTTGACACAATAAATAATTAATTCCTAACTTGTAGCCATCGCTTCCATATAAGTGCAAGCTTACATCAGTTCAGCGAATAATACTGTCAGTTTTCCATCTCTATTCACGACAAATCTGCTGTCAGATGAGCAGTCTTTAGTTCAGATGCCTTTCTCTTATGCATATCCTTTCTAGATGCCAAACATTCGAAGGCCTACTAATATTAAGTATCATTTGTCTATTATAAAGGATAACGTTCTAGTGTATGTGGCAGAGATGCTGAAAGCAGTGTCCTAATAAAACCCCACATTTTATAGAGCCATTAAGGTTAATTTGAAACAGGACACATGAAAAATGAACAAAGCCCTCGCCGAGACTCAAACCACGGACCTCTCGAATGCGCACCGAGTGTGCTGACCACTACACCACGAAGGCATGCTAAGAAGGTGGGAGAAATATCTTATATATTCAGTAAAATAAAGAGAAGAAAGGACAAAGATCGACGACATCTCTTCGAATCGAAGAGTGATCTTCCTAAAAAAAGACATTTATATTTCAAACTTAGAAAAAGGCATGAGCCAACTGTTTTGAAATTATTAAAAATCAAAATTAATATCATTCTAACTACAACTCTGTGTAAGGTTTTAGTTAAACTAACAAAGTTTTAATTTTAATTTAACCTTTTCTATCCCTTCTCGTTTCAACTTCCCGTTAGAAGAAGCGCGCGTTTCAGCTTTATGCTAATTTTAAGTGTAGCCAAGTAGTATTTAAGCGAAAGGTAGAAACCTTTCAGTGTGAGAGAGCTTTTAGTCTCAGACCACTGTTACTCTATTCAACGTTCGCCTGACTAGCTAGTATTTAAATTCTAAGCCGTAGCGCTGTTCCGTGATTACTTATTGAAGTAATTCTAAGTGCGTCAGTATTAGTTAAATCTTGCTACGCACCATTTATTTTAGAGGTTAACCTCGCGTTATAGCTCTGTGAGCAACGACTACTTAATTTCTAATTAGCTTTAGTTTAAATTAAATTTGATTATTCATTTTAGACCCAAGTGGCGGCCTTTTATTTTCTGTATCCCTCCCGAGTTGGGAAGTGGCTGTAAATAATTGTGGTCTAATAAAAGAGGATTTTAAATCCCTTTAAAGTGCAGTTCTTCTACCACTTAATCACAATATTCTACCACAAAACATAGCTGCATTCAGCTCCCTGTTCAAGATCAGGATTCAAGTACTTTCACGAAGATGTTTGCCAAGAATATGCACCGAACACCCAGTCCTGACATCTGTTCTAAACATTCCATTTTTTAAATGGTCAGATCTCGTACGCTAAACTGTTGCGTAACATGTTTTGGAACACGAAACTGCTTGGTCCTCAGAAATTCTAAAACACGCATTAGATATTGAGTTGTACTATGATTTACGCCAGCAATTTGGAATACAGTGAAATCTTGGTTCACGAAATTAATTCGTTACTAAAAGCCGTTTGTCAATCGAAACAATTTTCTTCGCAGGCATCAATATAAAATGGATTAATTAGTTTCTAAACTACAGATGATTGTTTTTAAAATTTAAACAGTGCTTTGAGCAAACGTTGATAACACAAAAACCTAAGTAAAACATTAAATATAAAAAAGATAAGCATATATTAAACAGATAAAATAAATGAAGACTTAATTTTACTATAGCAGTAAAAGAGGAAGTGTACGAAGAAGACTGCATAAGTGGAAATAATGAGAAAGATGTTATTCTGATAGCTGATAATTATTTCAGATTGAATTGAGAAGTAGAGACTATCGTGATTTAAACTAGAAATTTAAAAAAAATTAAATTTGTCCAGTAGATTAAACTCACGGTACATCATAGCTTTCTTTCAAATATATTGATGTGGATACAGACAGGCGATTCATTTCAGAAATAGGCGAAGTAAACTAAAATTCATGAATAATCTGCAGTATAGCAGAAGTATTTTCTTTTTTCTGTGATTTTATCTATTAAAATTCTTCTGAATTTACTCTACCTTTATTCTGGTACCTAATATATTTTATTGTAAGAATAGTGCATATAATACGTACAACACCTGCGAAATGCAAAATACGTCTTAATTTACTATTTTGTGTCATCGATAAGGTTAAGTAACTGGAAGCTATGTTGAAGTTCCTGAGGGGACAAAATTTACATGCGATAATTGCGAATGTGTGGTATGCCTTTAATCCTGAGCAATTCAACTGTCAACTGTATTTTCATACGTGTGATTTTAATTTTTGTTTGCATTATCTTCTACCGCTCCACTAGTAGCGAAAGGGAAAAAATCACGTTAGTGACTATTAATTTTTTAACAGGACAAATACGAGCTCAATTAATACATGTTTTTAAGTGACTATCTTCATTAAATAAACAGCTTTAAATTGTTAATGAAATTATTAACTGTAACACTGAAATTAGTCAACTGACCTTGAGGAAAGATAAGACAGTGGAGGAATTCACATGTGAAAATGGAACAGAGAAAGAACTGAATTATTCAGAAGTGAAAGTGAAAATACAAACTAGCAAACATTGTATAACTGCTTTAAGGACTTCGAGGAACGTTATTTTTCAGACAGCACGCAAACATGTAAATCAGATATGATACGGAAAATCCTGGGCAATTAGTTGCTTAGAGCCTATTTCGTTATTATGGATATGAAATAGTTTTGATAGCTATGTGCAACTGTGGAATGACTTAGGAAAAAAATTAAAGTTTTCATCATACAATTGAGCTATTTTACTAAATTCTGTTATTTTATAATAGGTGTTTTCAGTGGCATTTTTTCTCCCTCAGCTTGCCTCATACCTGTGGTAATGGTAGATGGTTGAGGGTACTAATTGCTTCATTCCCATTTTATTTCCGTCTAACGTGTTTTGTTTCGTAAGAAGGGCATGGAAGCAGGTTAATTTGAATTACAGTCTTAAATGAGGTGGAGGAAAAAAAATGTTTTGTGGTGATGAAAAACATCTACAGTCTAAAACAATCCACTCCCCTACCTAAAGGCTAAAACACTTATATACAGAAAACTTATCTATAGATTAGGAAAGAGCATGTACATGCCTCAGAATATTATGCATATTACACACATGAAGATAAAGAAAACGCATAATAATATCGCCAGTAATTTTTATAATAAAACACCTATTTTTATATCATTTTGCGAATTTTTATATCGTCGCTGTTCTAGAACTAGAATATATCGTATGGCAGGATATCCTCTTTTTAAAATTAAAGCCCATTCGATATAAAGTAAAGATAAGCCTCCTGCAAAACTCTGTATATTGAAGGAAAGTGGTAACCGAGTTAAAGTATTACGTTTTCCCCTCTTTCCTCTTTCTCTTACACTGAACGCTGAGTGAAATTAGATTTAGTGTGATTTAGCAGTATAAAAAGAAACAAAACTTGTACATTAAATTAGGTAAATTGAATACGGCCCAACACCCAAGGGCTATTTGCTTAAGGACGAATGCCTTCGTGGAGAACTTTCTAAGGAAAATTGGCTCGCATTCGCATTGCATATCGGAAAACCATGAAAAATGGCTATACAGTCAGTCTGTTCGCCTGGGATTGCTCTACCATAATTGAGCGGTCTTGACCACTCAGCCACTGGTGCAGCCGAAGAAGCTTAAGAATGATGTAATATGTTTACCGTGAAACCTTAACTTTCAGAATGATTCATGACTTTAGAATATGGTTTGGTTTACTTGATTAAGACAAAGCACTCGAGGGCTATCTGCCTAAGGGAAGGGATGCCTTCATGGAAGACTTTCTAAGAAAAATTTGCTCGTGTCCACGTTACACATGGGGAAAACCACGAAAACGCCCTTGCAAACAGCTTATTCGTCGAGATTCGCACCCAGAACCGAACTATCAGTGTTCGGCGACTCCGTGGAGCCGATACTGCACGGCTTCTGGTATGCTTTTAGAATAAGGTAATTACTTATAAAATGTATACTCACTTATTCATTTGCTTAAACATCTCTATTTAAATTTATGTCCTATATCTATAGCAGATTAGTTTTAGTCTTATTTTTATCGTGGTAAACATCATTATTAAATTTGTACACTTCTCATTAGGATCAAGGCGAAATATCAAGATGTATAACAGATGTTATAAACACAGCTCAATGGCTTCAGATCCGTGGAATACAGGTTTGTAACAATTATGTCTTAAACAAGCATCGAATCAACACCTATAATTAAAAAAAAATTCCCATTCTACTTGGCGAAGTGAAGTTGCAACACTTTCCAGCGCAATATTAAAAATTTCAGTTGTATTATCAAAAAATTAAAATGTCCTATTTTATTTTGTGATAAATACTTGTTATCATTATGCAGACAAATGTGCCCGATCTGATTCTACAGAAGATTTCTTTTTTCTTTGTTGTCGCTAAATATGAAGAACATTTTAAAACTGCAAATTTTAACTAATATAATTGAAATTTTTATTACTATGTTCAAATTATTAAACATATATTAAACACCTATACTTGGCTTATATGTGAGAAATAGTAAAATTAGTAATAAAACTCAAGGAATTATTAATCAAATCAAACACCATTAGACGAAAGTTTCGACTAGGTTTTCTCACACAACACGCAATAGTTACACCAATGACTGTTTCTAATATTTAAGGCGTTGACGAGGAGAAGGCAGAGGAACATGCTATGGGGTTCAAAATTTGTTTTTATATTCTTCAAAGTTGAAGAGTCATTAGAATTTTTGAAGTAGGAAACACGAAAAATGAGCAATGCCCTCGCCGTGACTCGAACCTGACCTCTCGAACACGCGCCGACTGTGTTACCGTTACGCCACGAAGGCACGCATAAAGCAGAGATAAGATGTCTTATATACTCCCCCTTTTAAAGGGCGACATTAAAGGGATTAAGGGACCCACAAATCCTGGCAGCAAAGAATCTTCCTCCACCACCTCTCTTAGTTCGGGTGCCACTGTAGAGTCAGTAGGATTTTTTTTTATACTGAGAGACGTGAAAAACAAGCAATGCCCTCGCAGGGATTCCAACCTGGACCGTTCGAATACGCGCCGAGTGTGCTGCTGTTACACCATGTAGGCATGCAGAAAGGAGGGAGAAAATACATTATATAGTATGTATGTATATATATATATATATATATATATAGTTTATCCTACATAATACCGTATATAGTATAAATAAAACGATTATATAGCACTCCTCTAACAGATATGCGTCATCTGCTAAGGGAGACATGAAACTGAACTTGGCAAAATCCCGTTTAAGATGTAATTGATTTTGCTTTACTCTTTGTTTTTTATTCTTTATTTTCATCAGTTTTTATTCATTTTATTTACCTGCAGCGGCTTCGAAGCCCCTAGAAGACCTGCAAGAGAAGCCCTTAGAGCTTCCTGACGTACAATTTGGGAACTGGTATGATACAGCATTAAAAAATAAAAATAAATAAGAGTACCAACAAATCAATATTCCCGAGGACAAGTTCAGCCAAGCATTTAGATTTCATTGAAAAACGGAAACTTCTCACGATTTTAAAGATGTTCATGAGGTTCAATTTACTTTTAATTTTGTCACCGTACTGTACGGTATTTCCTTCCTCTTTACCACGTGCCTTCGTGGTGTAATTAGATAGCACGTCCTGTTAGCAGCCGGGAAGTTCGGAGTCGAATTCTAGAAAAGGCACTGCACATTTCCACTTCTCCTTCTATGAAATAAAACCTAATCACTCTATAACAGTATACGCATTTTACTTGAGCAAAAATCTGACAACAGTACTGAACGGAATACCATTTTTATTCAAAGAAGAGTATATTTTATATAACATTAAATTCCTAATTATACATGCGAACCAATGCAAGAATAATAAAATAAATAATAGGAAAACACTGTTAAAGGGAAAATGATTCTATAATTGAAATTCCTTCTATAATTGTAACTATTTTCGGGTATCGTAAGAAAACTATTTTTTCAATCGTTTTTTAAATGAACTAACAGCAGTATACTGTTCATATAATAAGATTAAAGTAGACCTTACTTTGATAAAAGTAATAAAAGTATTAGAATTAATTTAATAAATGTAGACCTTAGTTTGATAATCAGCTTTTCATTCGGCACTCGTATACTATATTTCTTTTTGACTTTATACTGACATTTTTTCAACCCCTGTGGCAAACACATCCCAAAGCTATGATGACAATCGAACCATATAATAAATAATACCAATAAAGAAAATAATACGTTTAATGACTAAGAGTGACTTAAAACACAGAAAACGCAACACGACACATTCTTGGATTCATTTTCCAATAAAAATATTAAAGTTCAAAATGCTAAAGTATTGCGATTGTAAATTCTCACAGTAAATTCTTGATCAAAGAGTGAACTGAATTTAGATGCAACAGAGTTATAGCGTTCAATTCCGTCTTATCAACTGATATTTCAAAAATATGGATTGATTTCTTCCCATATCGTGGAAGTGCTACCAAGCTTCAACCCACATCAACAATAGAATTCCAGTTCTTGAAGCTAATGTACAAGTAAATAGCGCCGCGTAATGCAGACCATTTGCAAGCTTCCGCGCTAACGAACGACACAGAGAAGTGTGGATTTCAAATTGCCATTTCCTTCGGAGATAGTGTGAAGATGGCCATAGGATGAATCAAAAGTCTGACTAAAGTAATCAAATTTATGAGTGCTTTTTTTAATTGCCATTTATAAATATTTTGAAAAAAGTAGACAATATGCTCAAATTATCTTATTGATGCAGCACAATGAAGGAATATAAAAACAGGTCACTAAATACTTGTAGAGTCATTATTTTATTTCGAAGCAGTCGACATGAAAAATGAGCAATGCCTTCTCCGAGAATCGAACCACAACGTCTCGGTTACGCGTCGAGCTTGCTGACCACTACACCACGAAGGCATGAAAGGAAAGCGGGAGAAATATCTTATATACTATTACGATGTTACCCAGAGCCGGGACAAGAGGAAGACAAGGGAAGCACTTGCTTCAGACGAACGGTTAAGAGGGGCAACAAATTAGCTGCGGAAATTTAGAAATATATTTAAAAGATAAATTTTGAGTGTTAACTTTCAATTTTGAACCATGAGCACAGTCTTGAAATAGCACATTTAAAGAAAAAAAAGCGATTCTTCAGCACTTAGGACTCGCTTCGTTTTACTTAATACTAACAAAACTAAATCAAAAATTGATTAACTGTTAAGTGGTTAACTTGTCAATGATTAAATATTTAAAGCGGAACAGAAAAATTACATCACGTATTTTATATAATTTTAAGCCTATTAATTGATTGAAACTAATAACCTCTTCAAACAACTCAATACAAATTTTACATGTCTTCTTAGAACTTAATATTCAAAAAAAAAGGTAAATAAAGGCGGATGGGTTGACTGCATAAGCGTTTTCGTGGTTTTCCCCCCGAGTATAACGTAAATACAAGCCAAGTTTCCCCTAAAATGCTCTCGACGAAAATATCCCTCTCCTTAGAAAAATAGCCCTCGTATACTTTCCTTATTGAATAGGAAAAAAAAAAACATATGGAAGGTAGATCTTTTTCTTTACGGAAGATGAGAGAAAATAAGAAATGTCAAAATTTAGCTTTAAAAATAAATATATCAACAAAATATAAAGAGAAGTGAAAAAAGGTTTAATATTCGGCGTATATCCCGGCGTATAACGCGGGATATAAAAATGATAGATTTAAAATAAAGGAAAAGCTAGGTTTACAAAAATTAGATTTCTACATATACCCAGAAGCTGTTTGTTTAAAAGAAATGACATAGCTTATGGACTTAAAAACTTTCATCGTCGGATAAAATGAAAAACTCGTCATATTCGTCTTCCGTTATATCTTCAGGCACATCATGGAACTTTACCGTTGGTGGGCTTTAAAGAATAAGGAAGGAAAACGTAACGTCTTAAGCAGTGCGACATGCAGTTTTATATAACTTTATTACTCTTTCACTAAAAGTGAACATTGAAAGGGCGAAGTTAGGAAACGACGAAAAGGGGAAAAAACCTTAAGGTACGAAAAATCAAGACAAAAACTTTGAAGAGAAACAATACTGAGCATAAAGATAACCGAAGGAAGAAGTTTTTTTTAATTGCAACAAACACGATAAAGAATAATAGCTTTATTGAGATCTGAAAGAATATCTTCTCTGGCATTCTTTGCTTCACTTTAAACATCATTGCTTTCAGTTGCAGTTGCGTCTGTGTAATGATAAAAACGTTTTCTTGCAGTTTCTAGGCCCACCAGTGAACAAATGGATAAGACCGTTGAACACTGATAGTTTAACCTAGGGAACGAGCTGTTCTGTAGAAGCGGTTGCATAGTTTTCACACGTGGGCCAGCCAGTTTCACTTAAACTGTACTCCACGATGACATTTATCCGTTGGCGGGCAGTGCTCGCATGCTTTGCTGTAGTCAAACATAACAACCAACACTCAACCATACAGTTCCTGTTTAAATGATATTAAACACTTCCTTTTTTTTTTCTGAATAATGAAAATGTATAAGAAAGTGTTGAAAATAGAGAAATGCTTCCTTTTTAATGATCTGCTTTGCAAATCTTTTGTGTTGTTTTTGAAGGCTTACTCTTTTACTGTGTTTCATTGAAAACTGAGCTTTCAATTAATTTCCTGTAGTTTCAGAGGAAAATATTCAGAGAAAATCAATAAGTATTTATACTTGTTTCAAACATTTGTCATTTTTAAATGCTTAATAAATAAAACATATGATGCTAATTTAATACAAATTTTAAATAAATGATTATTTATATTATTAATCAAAAAAGAGTTGATTAGACACAAAATAAATAGAATCAATAAATCTCATCTTACTTCGTAGAATTTAGCCTTGCAGATCTTAAGATGTTCCTAGCTTCAATCATCGCTTCTTTTGTATGTGTCCATGCGGCAGCGTAATCTATATCCTTTATACTCCGTAGGAGTGTACACATGTTATTACCCAAACTGTCTCTAATATAGTTCACATGAGTCCGAGGTTCTGTTGCAAAAGTGACAATAGCAACTCTGGTGTGTTCGGAAGATACAGGTAATCGCCGTACAATTAATTCGGTGAATAGTTTCACGTGTTCGAATCTTGCCGCTCCAATGCTGCCTGACTCGTCCAGAAGGAAAACTACATCATTAGGATTCGGTGCATATCGTTCTAATGTGCCAAGGAAAGTGCCAAGCTTTTCATCGATAGGAACTCTTTCAGCAAGAACTGCGACAAAAGTAAAACATGCAAATGCAATAAATAACATTTCGATAAGCAGTTGCAAACCACTATTCTGTCTACCTAAATACAAAACAATTCGAAGAAAAGAAAATGCAGCTATAATCCATGAAACTAAGATCGGGAGGATTCAGAAAGCAAGTGGATTATTAGCGACAGATCACTGCTTACACAGACAAGAGCGGAAAGCTATTTCGCGGCAGTTAAGAAACCATGTCTGACCTTAAAAACTTAACGGTCTTCGAAAGGGGAAATACTACCGCTGATTCAGTATCACGAGAAGGGAAATAACGCGTCAGGGCATGGCTCCATATGACGTACGCAAATTTCAAGCGCCAGACCTCCTGAGGAAATGAAACTTGAACGATTTCTGAATTATTACAACCGGCTAGCATAAATGGCTTTTAATTTAACTATGATCGTACTATCATTTCATGCTATCAGTGTTTAAAGTCTTCTTAGTAAAACGTACGATAAGTTTCGTGTGAATTTGAGATTGGTTCAGGAAAAGATTTATTGAGAGCGATTTAGATTTTTTTTCTACCTTTTGCCCTCTACTTTTAATATAGACAACCTTCGAGGATGCTACTTTATGAAACTAACTTATCAGTTACTTAAAGATATCTCTTTAAACTTGGGAAATTTGCTAAAAGATTTTTATCAGAATTCTAATACGTATATCAGAGACCAAAAGATAGGGTAAAAGAAATGATACTGGAATTATAAGGATACGTCGTTTTTTATTGATAAGTGAATTAGTGGCTTTTCTTGACTCGTTCTAACTGTTCTATAAATTGGTTTCATTGAAAAAAAAAATATTGTGTTTCATATAGAGTCTGTTTTCTTTCCCTTTACATATATATGTATATTTTATTTATTTGACCGCTCATTTTATGTGGGCAATAATTCGTTAATTTGTGTTTTATTTTTATTTATTTTGTAAGGTTTTAGTTAAACTAACCAAGTTTATTTTAATTTAAATCTTTTCTATCTCCTCTCTGCTTCAACTTCCTGTCAGAAGAAGCGCGCGTTTTTAGCTTATGCTAATTTTTGAAGTTCAGCCAAGCACTATTTAAGACAGAGGTAGAAACCTCTCGGTGTGTGAGAGCTTTGCCTCAGATCACGGTCACGCTGCTCAACGTTCGCCTGACCAGCTAGCAGTTTAAATTTATAAGCCATAGTGCTTACTACGTGATTGCATTGTAAAATAAATTAAAGTGCGGTAGTATTTAGTATACCTTGCTACGCACCCTTTTAGATAGAGGCCAACTTCCGCGAATTGCTCTGCGAAGCAAAGTTTAATTAAGTTCTATTTTAGGTTTAGTATTTAAATTTATTTGATTGTTAAGTTCGACCAAAGTGTGGTCTTTTACTTTCTGTATCTCTCCCGAATTGGGAGGTTTGTTATTAATAGTGAATTAATAAAAGAGGATTTCAAATCCCTTCACGTGCAGTTATTCTCCAGCCCAGCAGTTACACCAGAACATAGCGTACCTTCCGCTCCCTGTTCCAGTTCAGGACTTAGAACGTAAGGATAAGAAACCTTTACAGAATTTACCATGTTCTCAAAGAATACACACAGAATGCTAAGTCCTGATAATTTTATTTCTATTATTTTTTTATTTTATTCTTTATTCATTTTATTTTATTTTTAGTCCAAAGGGGCTTTGCCCCTGAAGGACTCCTGTTTTCGTTTTGCAATTTGGCGTCGGAAACATTAAAAGTCTGAATCACTTTTCAAACTGTTGCCACAAAATATTGAAACCCTGTATTATATTTAAAGAAATTAAATAATGAAGAATCTACATAAATGTATGTATATTTCTCCAAATGTGATAATACAACGGTACCTAGAGCCATCCAATTTTGAATAACGTACGTTTCCACCCGAATATGCGCATCTGGAAGCCCGAATTGGGAATTTGTTTTATTATCTATTTCATATTTTGTAAAACTTTAACGAATTTTTGATGAACAAACTCAAACGATTTAAAAGCGAGCAATGGCCACACTCTACGGAGGAAAAAAAACTTTTTATCTAAAGTGCGCGGAACTGAGTATCGGAAATTCTAAAGCTATATTCATTTTAAAATTATTCTGCGATATTGCTGTTGAACTGAATTTAATGGTTTAAGTGCGACGAACATGATATTTAATAAATAAAGGTAACACACAAAACCTTAAAAAACGCCACTTTGAACGTAATTTAAAATCTGAAATCTTTCAGATTTTAATTTAAAAAGATTTTTTTATTATTATTTTATTTATTTATTTACTTGCTTTTGTTCAAAATTACTTTGTTTATTTATGAGCAAAATAGTGGTTCCTCGCAAGAGGAAAGGAAGAAAACTACGCCCAAAAACTATTAGTAAAGTTCGCAGAAGAACGAAAAGATAAAAAAAAAAAATTCTTAAAAATCAAACTATCATTTGTCATAATAATGAAGATTGCGATATTTTGCAGCATACTTTTCTGAAACACACTGAAACATATTTGCTGTGCATCTCTGGGATTAAAAATTAAAACTGAATGTGCTTCAATCTTTTACTTAAATATCAGTATAAATTGGAGTGAACGTTGCAGTGTTATTCTAAAATCTGGTCACTGCTTCTGGAGTAATTTTTGTCCCTCAACTCTCATCACATTTTAGATACGTACAGTCACTAAAAGGAAGTGCCAAATTTCGTACTTAATTGTTCTTAATGCAAATTTTTGTTGCTTTTCTTCTTAAGATTATCTTGATATACACGATAAATCGGAAATAGAAAGATAAAAAAATGTGATTAATGAAAAGACCTGTATAAGGTTTATCCTAATTTCATTAACAGCTAGTTTATGCATCTTTCCTATCTTTATAGTTACAACTTACAATTTCCTATCAGAATGTAATTTCAGAGACGCAGTTAATGCAAATGAGTAAAGAGTAGTATTCAAGTTAATGTTTCACCGACTTCGAGGGAGAGAGCCTGAGTTCCTGACTAGTGCGCGTTTGCCATTTGGCTACGTCTCTCTAAGCTATTGCTGCGCTCGGCCATACTTTAGGCCCTTGTTTGGCTTCGCCGACTTAATTAAGATTTAGGGGCCAACTACTTAGAATCTTGATAGCTTCGGCTATATCTTTCAGTTAGCTTTAGTTAAGCTTAGTTAAGTTTAATTTTATAGTCATTTAAGTTCAAGCTCAAGTGAAGGCTTTGCTGTACGTTCCGAGTTAGGAATGGATTGTATCATAGTTATTCTAAGAAATAAAGGGTAGTTAACCCTTTGTAAGTCTTACGTCTCTATTCACAGGCTTAAGCTATTATTAGCTTATTAGTGTTTGTGGGGTTCAAGGATTGAACACTGAATTAAATAAGTAAAACCCCACACACCTGAAACAAAAGAATACAATGTTACATAAGTATAATAGTAAAACCAAGAAAGTGAGCTTTTACAATAAAATGCTGAGATTAATGTATATAAACTCCTAAAATAGGAAAACCCGTCATGCCTCATTCATTCCTTGTAAATAATTCTAAACACAAAGAAAACTATTTTCAGAGGAAACTTGAAAGCTGAACTTCATTTTGAAAGAGGGTAGAGTGAAACAAAATACGATAAGATGCATTAAGTAAGGTGGCAAAATAATAGCACCCGAAATTTCGTCGTAAATATATCTTAACGTCAATTAATTTTTAAATTACATAGATATGAACTATAAATTAAAAATTAAACTTATGTAATAAAAAAGAACGGTTTTTTTAACCAAATAAACTCTAAATGAAAAGTTCATTTAGAAGGAAAAATGAAGACACTATTATGTATTACAATAAAATTTTAAAAAATAATTATACGAAATAAAAAAAAACTATTAATATGAAAAAGACTGAAGAACACTTCGTTCGATCAAAAATGTATATTAAATAGGAGGTTATTAAGTATTTTCTCCCTTCTTTCTGTATGCCTTCGTGGTGTGACGGTAGCACACTCGGGGCGTATTCAAGAGAACCAGGTTCGAGTCCCGGTGAGAGCATTGCACATTTTTCATGTCTTCTGCATAAAAAAAATTCTAATGACTCTACAGTGGTCCCCGAGCTAAAAGGTGTTGGATGATAATTCTTCACCGCCAGGGCTTGGCGACTGGACCCCTTATCCCCAGCAGCCCTTTAAAAAGGGGAGTATATAAGGTATTTTTACCCTTCTTTCTGCATGCCGTCGTGGTGTAACGGTAGCACACTCGGCGCGTAATCGAGAGGACCACGTTCGAGTCCCGGCAAGAGCATTGCAAATTTTTCATGTCTCCTACATCAAAAAAATCCTAATGACTCTGCAAGGTTATAAAATATCATATACACTGATGAAAAAAATAACTAGCAATTAAAATAAAGCTCCCTCAGAAACAAAGCAAAAGTCTAAAAGTGGAATCAGTTTTAAAATGAACTGAATTAATTGAATGAGAAATACTGAATTGCCTGTGAAAAACTGGTTTTTTTGTTTTGTTTGTTTAATTTGTTATACAT
>KK122043.1:352536-368374 GCA_000611955.2 Stegodyphus mimosarum | reverse complement strand
ACCACATTTGTTCATAATCGAGCTCAAAAATCAGAGAATTAACTAAACCTGAAGAATGGCGACATATTGTTGGACCCTTGAATCCAGAATTCCTTCCAGAGGATGTAGTACAAAATAACAGTTGAAATGTCGCTGGTGGGAGGGATCAATTTGGTTGGCATTACCCCCTGAAAAATGGCCAGTATTTGAAGTTGTTCCGAACACTGAAGTTGTTAATTTTGATAAAAGAAAGACTGTCCTTTCTGCCAAAATTAAGAAATAAATAAATTTAAATTCTTCGAAGATATATCATCCCTTGGTAGAGTTACAAGAATCATGGCCTGTGTACTACGATTTTGTGGAAATTCGGAAGAAGAGAAAATTGGAAGTTATAGAGCTTCAATAGGCAGAAAAATTAATTTTGAAAGAGATACAACTAGAAAGTTTCGTGAAGGAAAACAGTTTAATTTTTCTCATTATCAAAGGTGATGTTGGATTACTGAGTTGAAACCAGAGTTGCTTTACAGAAAGACTTAAAAAAATTAAGAATGGAAAAGCACATAGAACTTCAGCATGCCGGTACTCAAATATTTATGCCAAACCTCAAACAGCATTCTTGGATTATGAAGAGTAGAAAAACAATCCATCAAATAATTAAAAGTTGCATAAAATGTAAGAGGATTTCGGTTCTCCCTTTAGAAACTGTCAGTATTCCTCTTCCAGAAGATCGTCTGAGAGATGCAGCAATCTTTCAAGTCAGTGGAGTTGATCTATGTTGTCCACTTTTCTTCAAGGAAGGCAAGAAATGTTGGATATTTTTATTTACATGTGTGGTACATCGAGCTATTCACCTGGAGTTGGTGAATACATTTATCTACAAACGGTTTTATCCTGGCTGTTCGTCAATGCATCGCAAGAAGAGGCCGTCCAACTACAATCTATTCAAAAAAGGAAAAAAAAAGATTGGCACATACAATGTCCTAAAAGCCATTTATTAGAATAAAATTGAAATTTCGCGATTGAGACAAAAACTTTAGTGGAAATTAAAATCTCCATTTGCTCCTTGGCGGGAAGAATTTTAGGAGAAGTTAGTAGGAATGTTGAAGAGAGTCCTCACAAAAGTACCTGGAAAACCGTGCTTAAATGAAGAGGAACTAATCACCAAATTATGTGACGCAGAAAGCTTGATAAACTCTCACTTATTTATCAGAGGATCCTTAAGCTTAGTAGTATTCTCTCCGTCAATGTTCCTATAAGAAATCAAAGAAATTGGGGTAAGAGATTTTTATATACATGATTCTATGATGAAAGTTAGAAGAAAGGTTTGTTTACAGAATGAAAATACGTCAAGGCCTAAAAACCAGATTCCGAAACAAATATTTAGGGTTGTTTAAAGAGTGTTAAAAAAATTGTGAAGAATCATCAATTAAAGGGGGAGATGTCGTAGTAATTAGTGAAACTGAGTAAAGAGAATTAACTGGGCGTTGGCTAAAGTAGTAAAGACTTATCAAGGTTAAGACGGAAGAATTCTTGTAGTAGAATACATATTTTGTCATCCTCATCAGACCTATCCAAAGGGTTTACCGATTAGAAATCAACATAACTTATAATGTATCTTCTCCTAACCTAGTCAAATTCGAATAGAAGAGAAACACGCCAGTATGACAATCAAAATCGCTGAAACAACCTTGTACTTGGCGTACATTTACTAAAACACTCAATCGATTTCGAGGGCAGCTACAGGTCCCTTTCTGGATATTTTTTTCTCCTGATGAGGAGGGACCTGTAGCTGCCCTCGAAATCGATTGAGTGTTTTAGTAAATGTACGCCAAATACAAGGTTATTTCAGCGATTTTGATTAGTCAGATTCATTTTTATATATACTCCACAGGTTTTGGAAGTATCACTATAGTACTAAATTAAAGTAACAGTGTTTAAAACTAATGTTAATAGTAGCATGTAGTATGTATTAAATACCATGCTTATATTCAAAGATTCCATTTATCACTTCCTGCAAAGCAAATATTTGTTTCAACATAAATTAATGGAAAGCTTGAAATTAAAGAAAAATTAGCATGCCCAGCTCTCATCGGTGAAGAATTTAAGCATGTTATTTGGATCAACCATCTCCATAAGTTGTTATGTATGAGCTAATGATAGATGCTCTGAGAAATAAAACAATACACAAAAAGGAGTAAGTAAGAAACTAAAGAATGCTAAAAAAGGCAAATTAAAGTAACGCATATATTCAGGCAATGAAGTTTACTATTTAAAAAGATTATAAGATTGAGGTATTTTCTCCCTGCTTCCAACATGCCTTCGTGGTGTAACGGTAGCACACTCGGCGCATATTCGAGAGGTCCAGTTCGAGTCCCGGCAAAGGTATTGCTCATTTTTCATGTCTCCTGCTTCAAAATAACCTGATAACTCTATAAAATTATACGTGTAACATTCGAAAACGAATTCCTGAAGAACAAAAAATTCGCGCGACATCTCATTCTCGCTGTGGGCGAACTTTATAACCTCCTCAGAGACTGGAACTGAAGACTTTTTAGCGCGTCTGTGATTGCATTTTATTGAAAAAACTGAAACGTGGGAAGTTGTGTCAAATCTTATCACATTCCACTGCAGAACTTTTGATTTCGGTAATAGACACCGCGTCGGTTTGGTTATGATTCTATGATTGTAGAAGAGCCGTTAATTCGAAGGAATAGAGTTATGTGTGAGCTCCCCAGCTTAGTACGTCTGTAAATAATTGGAGTTAGCGATATGCAGTATTAAAAAAGACTTACTGAATAAAGAATTTCATTTCCCTATGCTTGATTTCACGCTGAAGAGAAAACAGAACCAGCTTTTGGATCTGAGGTTCAGCAAAATGATTCGGATAAGCCCTCCTGGGATCATACAGGTAAGAATTTTTGCTTACTTATAAGTTTATATACGTCACTCCTAAGATTGTTTGTTTTTGAGTTAAACAAAATGATGACAAACATAAACATTAGAGTCCTAAAAACTTAGACTGTCGATGGATAAAAGCTTAAGGACTTTTGACATTACATTTACATTGACTAAACAATAGTTGATAATTCTGGTCGATTATATGTCTGAGGTGCGAGAATTTAATATTAAAATTAGGTATAATGGAATTTCACATCAGTCTTTCTCTTTGTATACATTTTCTCTCTAATTTTCTGTAAACGTTCCCTCTACCACTTTGTTAAGCAACTGATTTTTAATGTGTGTCATAACTGTTTATGAAAATTAAAGACATTGTAAACATTGTAAAACACCCAAGAAGATACGCAATTCGAAAGATTTCCTAAGAATAAAAACTTGTATTTAACTTTCATAAAACCACCAGTAATGAATGATATTAACGCACTAGCTGGTCATCTGTTGGGAATTGTAAAATATTGAATTTACTTTTACGAGCCACATCATGCACAATCTTAAGTATCTTTTCAATAAACTTCATTTAAAATTTGCCCTTATTTTCAGAGCTCTAGCAACGTTCAAAATAAAATTCTCACTATTTCACGGAAAAAAATATTTTGAAAATCATTCAGCTTTTAAACATGACGTTTTAAACTGCGCAGTTGACAGGAATATAAAATAGAGAATGAAAGTTTAAACTTGCAGGACACATTTTCTCGTCCAGTGATAAATTCCAGATCTTTTTTCTTCATATATTACAAATCATTATAACCTCACACTGTTCCATGCTTCGAAAGGAGTAGAAATTAAGGAAAATTGAATTCTTCGTACTAATATTACCATACTTATAAAAATAATAAAAGTCATGAGGTTTCATGCTCCTTTTCCATTGCTTGATTTTTTATCTACAAGTAATTGTTTGAATCTTTTAATTTATAACGAATGTAGAATTTTATAAGTAATTTTATATTAACTCAGATTAGATAATTGTCTATTAGCGTCTTATGGAATTAGTTATTGAAGTTTGAATTTATTCGCAAAGTAGAAAGGGGACTAATAGGACTTCATTGCCATGGATATGATTAACAATGAGCTTATGTAGAGCATTCTGCTCAGGTTAGATATCTATTGCCATTCTATATACATTTTTAAGAATATTAAATCTGTAACATACGTTTCACACTAAACTATTTTTAGTTTATTACACTATCTCAAAATTAATTAAGAAACAGCTGTTAATGTAAGCGCATTGCATTTCTAATTGACAGATTTTTATGACCTTTACCAATTTCTGCTATTTTTTTCTTTCTTTCTTTTTTTCTTCCTTGATCGACCTTATTATATTTTATCCTTAAATCGTAAAGTTTTACAGTAAAACACCGCGCTGACTTAAATGATGGAGAAAAGTAAAACTGAAACTACGCGTCCGAAAGAAGATACGTCCGTTTTCTTAACCAGCCCTTTTTTTTTCATGTTATCTTTATTTAGAAGTAAATATATATTTTGTAATGAAAACAAATAATCTAAATTTATTGAATTGAAAAACAGAGGAGAGGACATCTCTAATTCTAGTAAAGGACTTACCATTTCATTTGCAGGATTTGAAGTAGAAAAAAAGTTTGAAAGGAAACTAGAGTAGCTTTTTCATGCAAAATGTAATCAGAAAGTCGCTGTAAAAAATTATTTAAACAAGAATTACCCATTTCCATTTTTTTGCAGCCAACCTGACACGTTTGCCTGAAAAGGTTTAGCTCAAATTAGTTCTATTAAACGGGGTTTCTCTGTAAAATTTATTTAGTGAATTATGAATAAAAAATAAATGCCTTTACGTTCTAAGGAAATCTAAACCATTCATGGTATTAAACCCCAGTTCTGCGATTAATCAAAGCGTTTCACTAGAACATCCCGATACTTACCATCAGCAACGAATAACATTTCGATTCGCAATCAAGAAAGACGCTTCGGAAGTTGTTTTCAGCACCTCGGAACTCCAGTTAAGTTCTCAGAAAAGAACGCCAACCGAAAGTAAAAAACTTCCTTGTTTGCTCGCCAATCGCTGATTGCACAGATAACAGAAAATTACGCAAAGGGAGCATTTCCTAATGGCATTTCCAGAACGCTAAATTTCTTGTTTTGTTTTCGTTACATAAATTCTGATAAAATTTGCCGTAATAATAATAGTTTATAAAAATGTAAAAGAATTCAATTATATAGCGTTTGTAAAATAACACGAATACAAAATTATAGAACTTTATTTTACGTTAACATCATGTAACTTTTACAATTAATTAATTAAATGAAATTCGCATCTCGTGTGATCTCCAAATATAATGGGAACCTCAGTAATTTTTGAACAGCTGTAAGGCTTTTTTTTTTTTTTTTTTTTTTTTTTTTTTTTTTTTTTTTTGAATTTTGGAAAAAATCGGGAGATTCCAGAACTTCATTTTTCGTGAGTTTTCGTCATTCTGATCTTTCGAATTCTAAATTTTAAGCATTTTAACTAAAAATTTCCGAAGAGAAGTGGAGATTTAATTTTTTCTTCGTCTTATATAGAAGCATTTATTAAAAGAAGAATGCGATTGTTTTTAATTTCTGTGGTACCCGAATCACCACTGGCAGCCGCGTGCCAGGTGGTCTTTTATGAGAGCTTAAAGTAATCAGTTTTTGATTTTTCTCAGTTTTCTGAAGGAGGATTTAGAATTCTGCTGCTAGTGTTTATCTGCATCAATTGTTGAAACAAACCTGCTTCTTCAAAACTTATTCCGGGACTGCTGAGGAACATTCCCATATGCTGAATAAATTTAGAATTCTCCTGCTAGTGTTTATCTGTATCAATTCTTGAAACAAACCTGGTTCTTCAAAACTTATTCCAGGAGTGCTAAAGAACATTCTTATATGCTCAACAGATTTAGAATTCTGTTGCTAGTGTTTATCTGTATCAATTCTTGCAAAGAACCTGCTTCTTCAAAACTTATTCCGGAAGTGCTGAGGAATACTCCCATATGCTCAATACTTGCTCCGGAATCCTGTATCCTAAACGCTTGCTTCACTCAAATTCCGAAAGACTATCAAAATTTTAAACTGTTATTCTTAACTTTTTTTGGCAAATTATAGTGAAAAAATGAACTTCATTCAAAAAATTTGATTGTGCATTTCATTTATAAAATCCCATTCGTATCTCCATTATACATGTAGATGTCTTTTTTGAATTTATACTTCTGATCTTTTCAACTTGATTATTATTATTATTAAATGCAAATTTAAAACCTTGCTTTAATTATAAACTTTTAATATTAAATGAAGGATTTCCAGGCCTTTCATTTTCTTATTTGAAAGATTCGAGAACTTTTAGGCTTTATATTCGGATTCCAGAAAATTTTCGAAACAAAAACTGTTCATTTTAGCGCTTTACCGTTCTATAGTTTTCAATTTTTTAGCAGTCAACCTACATCTTGTGGCGCCATCTATCAGATTTGACAAAGACTATTTTTATTTTGGATAATTCTATATTCCGATTACTCGTCTGTCTTATAACTGTCACATGCTCAGTTTCTACCTGGAGCGTCACTCAGAGCTAAATTAACCGTAAAGCAAAATAAGCGACTGCATAGGACATCAAGAAGAGGGGATACTACAAAAAGTTTCTTAGTGATTCAAGAAAAGTTGCACCACGAGTCTTTTTACTTTAGCCGGTTTTATGACGGAAAGCATGGTGCAACTAAACCAAAACTGAAAGATAATGAAATGATTGAAAAAAGAAGGTATGAATGTATGTGGAAGCATCAAAATCTTTTAAACACACTTTAGGACCTCACTTAAATACTTAGAATTTTAATCCGGTTCTAGCGTTTTGCTATATGATACAAACTTTACGACTCGGATGCCCTGCGCTACAACGGTGGGTTTGACACCGATCCGGTTTCTACTGTCCGCCACCTACTGAGACAGTCCGATAAATAGAATGAATGCGCAAAAAAGAATAATAAAATTAAAAAGAAAATAATAAATAAATAAAATAAAGCCATTTAAAAGAGCCCACTCTGTGCAGTGTGATTGTTTTATCATTGTAAGTATTGTTTGAAAAAATACAGCATTATGCTATACAGTAAAACTGCAAAGAAAATATTTTTATATTATATATTGTTAAAAATCCTCATTAAAGTTCAGTAATCATTGTTTTGCCATTGAAAATACTGCTTCAAAAACTACAGTATTGTAATAACAAATAAAACTGAACAGAAATATATTTTATTAGTCCAAAGGGATGTAGTCCCGAAGGACTATTACTTTCGTTTGGGCGTTTTGCGTCGTTTCATAAAAATGTCCGATTCACTTTTCAATTTAGTGCTTATGTTTCTTTGTTGGTAACTGAAGTTGCATTGGGTTGGTTATTGGAATTTTTGGAATTGTACTATGTTGGTTATTGGGTCTGTACTGGATGGATTAATGGAATTGTATTGGGTTGACTATTGAAATTATATTGGGTTGGTTTTTGTGTTCGTATTGGGTTTAGTTTAATGTTTGTTTCGTTCGGCAAGTTATTATATTATTAAGCAAGATCCCTTTGGACGTAATCTAAAATCTGAATCCTTTCAGATTTTTTTTTATGTAACATATCGTTAAAAAACCCCATAAGTTTAATAATCACGGGTATAAGTGAACATGAATGAACTCTGAATAACTTATTCGTCAGTTTACGAAACTTCATGTAAAGGTAAGTAAACCAATGTACTGAATTTTTTCTCAGCTACCTCAGCAGGTTAAAAATTGTAGAATAATAACATTTTATTTTAAATTAAGCTGAAAACGCAAGCACTCAAGGAAAAATAAAATATATTTATTGCTTAATATTTTTTGGTTATAAATTATTCGAAACTGTCTCAAGTATTATATTTTTATATAATGTGATAATTTTTCGATTATGATCTTTATTTTTATCAGTACTATGATACGTACTATGTTAAATTTAAATTTTCGTAGTCGATTGCCCTTATCCGATGGTTGTGGAGCACCGGATAAACGAATACCGTATTTACTCAAGTACTTCTTGTCCTTTTTTCCACTAATTTTATCGTACGAAAATCGAGAAGGGAAAATTACGTGATTAATTTAATTTCCGAAGGACGCGGTAACAGTAAAAAAGTAGCAAATTATTAAGTATTCGTAGATAAACTATCACAATATTATTTGTTTAAAAAAAACCTGCATTCTAATAAGAATGCATAATAATATTATCATTATATTCTAGTATCTAATGTCTTCACTTCTGCTTTCCCATACCTTAAAATCACTCACGTTCTTATTGTTGTCCACCCATACTCACTAGACCTTGAATTATTTAACATATATTTCCCCACTGTCCTAAAAATAGGACAGCACACATAAATGGTCTTTGTATAAAATCTTTGAAATAATTTAATTAAAATTAAAGATAATTTATTAGTTAAGAGTCTTTTAACTACATATTTGCCTTTATCTCAAGTTAGAATTAATTTAGATATTTTTTATTAATTTTTTAAAATGGAGCTTTTGCAGATTTTTTTTTGCTTATGTTTTCAACGTACAAGTTTATTAAAATTTTGAGCTCCAAGAAAAACGTATATATGAATTTACTGAGATAATATTCTATACTTTTATACTACTAAAAAGCATTGTAAAAAAATTTTACCTAAAAGATAAATTTTCCTTGCATTTTTAACTGTTCTAAAAATAGGACGAAGGTGAAATCCACTACTACCAAATCACCAAATCCCCATCAGCTTGCAATGGAAATAATCCTTTCTTTCTCCGTTACATTCCAAACATAGCTATTATACAAATAACTCAGGAACTTTAGTCTAGCTGGTAGGGACACATTAAGTAATAGAGAGGTGTGTGAAATGCGGGGGAGAGGGTTGAGTGAATGTTTCAAACATTGACTCATGAAGTCAGTTTGTATTCTAAAACTCATCGAAGTAGACCAAATTTCTCTCGTTTTCGCATGATTGAATTTTGGAGAAGAATAAAACTCCAAAGATATAAAAGAGGAAATCAACTAAGAAAATCGTGAATGAGCCATTATCTCATACAATTGTCCAGAATTTGCTGTCAATAATTACAAACCCTGAGATACATAAGATTTATCTGCATAA
This sequence comes from Stegodyphus mimosarum, assembly GCA_000611955.2. NCBI lineage: Eukaryota > Metazoa > Arthropoda > Arachnida > Araneae > Eresidae > Stegodyphus > Stegodyphus mimosarum. Next base: position 359,330 of record KK122043.1, on the reverse strand, counting down.
TTTCTTTACTTCCCATAAATTATTATTCGTTTTTGCAAATAAAACCTTCTTCACTGCAGGTGCTGTTAAAGGACACAAAATGTCTAAATAACCATTTATACCCTCTAATACAATGCTAAAAATGGAACGCGGCTCTTCCGGTAGCAGTTTTGATTCAAAAACCAAAGTTGCAGCAGTTCGATGAAATGACAGTTGTTTTGTCTCAGTTATGTCCAATTTCGAAGAAACAAAAAAGTGTATCAATCGCATAAAGAAGAGTAAAATTTGGCAGAAAACGGGTAAAGATACCAATATGCATTGCATCCTACAATAAATATGAAAACGGAGTTGACCTACTTGATAATCATGCAGCAACTAACGTTACTTCAATTCAAGGGAAAAAAGAGTACTGGCCTTTATTTGTTAATGCGTTTGAAACAGCATCTGTTGCTTCATGGAAGCTCAATCAGTTACTTAGCGATGATAGTCTGAGCCTGCTTGATTTTCGAAGACACATATCAGTTGCCTATTTGGAACTTTCCATTCCAAGAAAACCATCTTGCAGAAAACTGAGTGTTCAACAGGTTAATGAAGATTTTCTAAAGCTTCAAAATGAACGTGTTATTGTGAAAACCCATAAAATAGACAAGGAAGATGCCAGCTAAAAACTTGCAAAGCAAAACCAACAACTATCTGTAAAAAATGTAAAGTTGGACTATGCTTAAGGTGTTTTCTCCCATTCCACCTATGTAAGAATAATTAGCAGTGGATAATACCATTGTCCTACTTTTAGGACAGGCTGTATTGGTCAAACTAATAAAAATTTGGTAAATTTTTTGATTTAATATGTATACATAGACTTAGAGAAACATATTTTTAAGAATTTATAAAAAAATATTAATATTTTCAATGCCTGATATGATATGGGTTTTAATTTTGTTATAATTGATGTCTGTAATATCTACTACAGCTTGCAAGTCGTCGCGAACTAGTTCGGAAAGCCCTTGTGCTTCGTAAAGCCTCCGTCTTCATTACTTTTAACATGCTAAAAGAAGGTTCGGCGTGACTTTCGTAGCTAGTTTGCTGAAGTTTTCCTCTATTAAACTAAATAACTTGAAAATATACTGTTAATTTCTCTGAGAAGTTAAAAGAAGTCAGAGGAGGTCCCTGATAAATTCTCTGTGTCTTTATTAATGGGAGCTCCTGAATTTTTCTTCCCAGGTATAATCTCTAAATTTTTAGTTCTAAGTGGTTTCCAGATTCATTTATGCCAAGCAAAGGGGTTGGCCTCTCATCTAATTTTGGCGAAACTTTTTCGAAGTTTGTAGAGTCATTAGGATTTTTGGAAGCAGGAGAGATGAAAAATATGCATTGCCTTCGCCGGGGATCGAACCACGGACCTCTGAAATACCGGCTCAGTGTGCTGACCATTACACCACGAAGGCACGCTAAGAATGTGGGAGATATACCTTATATACTCCCCTTTTTTAAAGGGCGACTAGGGTTTTAGGGGAACTAGTCGCCAAATCCTGGGTGTGGAGAGTCATCATCCACAACCCTTTTAGTTCGGGCGCCACTGTAGAGTCATTAGGATTTTTGGAAGCAGGAGAGATGAAAAATATGCATTGCCTTCGCCGGGGATCGAACCACGGACCTCTGAAAAACTGGCTCAGTGTGCAGACCATTACACCACGAAGGCACGCTAAGAATGTGGGAGATATACCTTATAAGTTTCCTTTAACGAAGTTGTTGAGGTGGTGCCTTTGTACCAGTCGCCTTTGGTCTTTACGAAAGTATTTTTTTAAAGTTGATTGGGTTCTTTAGACAACCTTTGAAGTTGGCCACGTGATTTAAGTGACAGTTCTAGCACCTAAGGTTTTTCAAGCTTAGCTTCACAATCAGCGCTAACGCTTTTATGATTTCCAGCACACCTCACGCACTTTGGCATTCAGGAGTGAGTCTTCGAAAATTAGTTCACGACAGATTAAAAAAATTCTTTTTAAAAAACAGAAGAGGGAGACTAAATTCATAACATAGGTATATAATGACATAACAATGGGTATATAATGGCAATTACATTTTCAACTTATGTTGCCATACCAGTGTATTAGAAGAATTGCAGTTCCACTGCAATGTTGCTGAAATAGTAACTACAAACACATGTGCGGAAACTCTAATTCTATTGAACATGTGTACTAATGAGTTATAACATTTGTTTCTCTGAAATTAACTACAGTTTCATTGTTAGGTGAGTGTTAGTCAAATTTTGGAGATGGTACTAAAAATCAATCTTTCTATGCACCTTGATGAAATAAACATCTGTTATTCGGCTTCCTTCACACTATTCTAGATTGCCTTGTGATACAAATTAGTATAAAGTCTATGTAGTTAAGATTATTATTTTTAAATAAACCTTCAGTGCCCTCAATTTTTCAACAAAACATTCAGCGAAATAAATACATGTTTAAATTATTCTAAAACATTCTAGTCGGTGTCTGTTGATAGAAGTTATTTTAGATTTGAAGCATAATGGCTCTTCTGTTGTGAAGCAGTCAGTGTCTTTTCTGCAGAATTTCAATGTAAAAGAAATCATTTCCATATCGGTACACTAAATATCTTCAGTTGTCAGGAACATCAAGCTTAACAGAACTAAGTACACATATAATCTTCAGACTAACAGGTACAGAAAAGGACAGATATTTCACCGTCTATTGTATATATATAGCATGTTATGCTTTATTATTATAACGTAAGTCTAAAAATTATGTCATGATGTGTTTTGACCTTAGAAATATCTCTAGCGTAGATTTTCCAAAATGCCTGAACTGTTACATTGCGTTATGTAATAGGATGTTATTATCAGTTACTAATTATTTATCAGCCGTGCAATTTCTCAAGTACTGCCACTGCACAAAACGTAAGACCATTTTCTTACACCAGGCTTAGCAAATACTCGGCTCTCAAAGTGTCACCGTTTGGCAGAAAATAACACCTTCATCTTCCAGATTTAATCACGCTGCAAAATTCTCAACAAACTGAGAAATTTTAAAGAAAAAACGCAGTTCTAAATTATTTCTATCTTTATTATTTTATTTTTTAAGAATATGCCTAATTCACGTACATTAAAATATATTTTGTTTATAATATATCCGGCTCATGATTTTACAAACAAGGGCAGTATTATTGTAATTAACAAAAGATACTTTGAACTTCACATAATATACATTCTTGACATAACAGCCTTTTTTTAATATAAAATGTCGTGAATAAGAAGATACCATGACATTAGAAAGTATATGTACGTTTGAAAAGAAATTTACTGTTTAAATAAAAAGGAATATACATGAAAAAAATTTTACGTCACTTTAATTTGACTACGTCCTCTTCTTTTCTTAAAATTACTAATATATGAATTTAAAGTGCGTCATCTGAAAATTAATCCGCATTATGTCATTACGTAAGAGAAGCATTCCTGATATTTTTTTATTAAATGACCGTTTAAAATTTAAGAAAAGGAACCAAATCTATAAATACTGCTGTTACTAACTGCGCAGTACTTTTTCTGCTTCGCTCGCTGTTTGTTAAGACACGCATCGTTTGCCCCTCCGTTTCGCCATTGTCTAAACATGTACTAAGGAGTACAAAATTGTGGGGTACATATCGCATCCATAATGATGAAGAAGGTTATGTGCCCAAAAAATTAGTTATCAAGAAATAAAATTATGTGTTGAAATTATGGTCATGTCTATCTTCAGGTGTCATCCTTCTGACTATGCAGTAAAGCCTCTCCAAGTTACTACAACTCAAAGAACCATCGTCAATTCACTGAACCTATTCTCCAAATTAATCCTCCCATTACACTGAGTCGACGAGAACTGAATCTCTGCCATGCCAATTCGTTTTATTACCTGCATGTCTAATGAAACATCTCTCGTTTGAGGGAAAAAAGGCGTACTTATCTGCTATTTCATATGTACTTCAAAAGTTCGATTTACCAGCAGCGCTTCCAAACGTATTCGGAATCTTTCGAATACGCTTCAAAGGATTTAAAACCTTTGGCATTACTTTCATCAATTTGTGTATGGAAGAATAGTTTGTATCGAAAATTAGTTGAGATCATCAATCATAAGTGCTATTTATTCCGCATGTGTGCCTGACGTAAGCGAACCTCGTTTATCTTAACATGTTCTTTGTATACTGTTGCGTGCGTACAGGTTCGTAATGGATTGAATGCACAAGTCTGATAAAAAGTTTAAAAATTTATTCTTATCGCAAGAAGTATAACAAAAAGCTGGATTTTTCCTCAAAGATGTTCGTACAATATCACAGTATCACGCAATATAATCAGCAGCTATATTTTAAGCTACTAAAACGTTAAATAGAACGTAATTCAAAGCGCAGAGAAAGATAATCCGATAAACAAAATTACAGCAGCTAAGTAAACAACTCATTAAACAACTACTGAGCTGAGATGTTCCTCTTCGACTTTTTAAAACTTTTTAAATCGGCCGCGCGAGATAGTTCTAGCAATTTCTCGAAAGCAAAAAGAATAGAATTACGGTCACAGCTAACTTAGTAGTCAATTACATTTATTCGAATTAAATATAAATTACCGAGATAAACATTTATTCAATGTTAAATGCACGTGCTCTTGTATTTTTACTTTTCCGGCGTAGCTTTCTCTTAAAATTGATCAGGCGCTGCACTGCACGGGAAAATAAAACAATTTTAATTATAATTCTACTAAAAATGCCTATCTAAATACGAAATTCGTAACAATACAAATATTAATTGATTATAACAATATTCGATATTACGGATTTTGTATTTTTATGTTAACATTCAAAAGCAAAATTTTCGTATATTCACAAGATGGGAGCCTTCAAAGTTTATTTTTCTATATAATTTTTATTTTACTTTTATTTTTTAGCCATTAGTAAACTAATACATTAATTAGTTAAAGCGGATATACTCAACAGATGGATATGCTCGTATTTGGAGAATGCCGTGAGGTCTTCCAGTTTTGCATAAAGTAAGAAAATTAGAAATGTAATAATAATAGTAATAACCATAATTTCAGTAACAGTATTACAAATGATCTTAAAATGCAAGCTATAATAAAAAAAATTCGGTATGTTATAAAATTTTGAAATTTGCTATAGTTATTCAAAATAAGTAATGGGTGTATGAATTTTTATATTGGTGACACTGTGTGAAAATTATTGTTACGAAAAATTCGGCGGTTGCGCCTGTATGTAAGCTTTCCGGCATAGCACTAGGGTTGCCATAAAATAGTGTATGGTAGGGTTGCCAGATTGGCGACTTTATCGCCCATTTGGCGACCAAATTGGCGATATCCCATGGTCCAATCGGGAAGCTTCTAGAATAACTTCCTGTCGAGATATTTCTCGAAACGTGTGGAACTTTAAGAAAAGCTATTTAAACCCTTGCGTTTCTGAGAGGAGTTAGTTGTTGCAAGTTGCGAGATTGTGAAGTGTTGCGAGCAGTGTGATTAGTTGTGAGAATAGCTGCTACGCGAGAGTTCTGTGAACGGAAAGCAATCGAGATAGTGCTTTGCCGTGAAGCTATCTTTACAGTATAGCTTGACAGTGTATTGGTGATTGTTCCACGGTGTTTATTATAAGTTTAGTGTTGCCGTGAAGCTACCTGTACAGTTACAGCCTGAAGCTGTGTTGCTGATTGTTTCAGCGTATTTATTGTAGATTTTCGACGCTTTTAAAGGTAATTTTGGAACTGTGCTGTAAATAGTGATTCCTGTAAATAAATTGTGCTTTTTATTGTTCTGCATCGTGTTTTCATCGGATACTCTCAAATCCACGAACCCGTAAAACGCAACAACTGGTGTCAGAAGTGGGATTTGAGAGTGAATGCCCGTCACCCGTCTACAGGAGAAAGCAATGGCGGAGGAAATGAATGCTTTGATGGACATGTTAGCAGCTCTGAAAGCGGACATGTTAGCAGCTTTGACAGCCGGACAAGAAGAGATGAAAGCCAGACAAGAAGAGATGAACGCCAGACAAGAAGAGATGAAACAAGACATGAAAGCCGGACAAGAAGAGATGAACGCCAGACAAGAAGAGATGAAACAAGACATGAAAGCCGGACAAGAAGAAATAAAAGCCGGACAAGAAAAGCTGCAAGAGCAACTGCGACAGATGGAAATGGAGCAAAACAAGATTAGAAGCGACATCATGGAGCTTAGAGAGGAAACCGAAACCAAATTACAAAATATGAAAGAGGAAACTGCAACTAAAATAGCCGATATGGAAGAAAAATTTAGGAAGTTTCGGGAAGAGGTAGACATGTTGAAAGAAAAACGAACTGAGCCGAAGAGAGAAATTGAAGATTTTAAGATTCTCCCAGGTTCTCCTCATACGGCAATCAAACCCAGTACGTACGACGGAAAATCGTCGTGGAATGTGTACAAGACCCAGTTCGCCATTGTGGCTGACACTAACAGATGGGATTCCCACATGAAGGCATCACAGCTAGCTGCATCACTCCGAGGCGATGCTGCAGATATCCTAGGAGTTCTGCCACAAGACCAGATTTCCAGTTTTGATGCCCTCTCGAACGCACTAGAGCTCAGATTCGGAGAAAAATGTGTAAAGGACTGTAGCCGTCTCCAACTCAAAACCCGTCAACAGAAAATGACTGAAAGCCTCCAAGAACTAGCAACTGATATTGAAAGGCTGGCGCACCATGCATATCCGGACTGTCCACCCGATGTCCGTGAAAATCTGGCCCTTATGCATTTCGTCGATGCAGTCAAGGATCAGGAAATTCAGAAGGCT
>KK122043.1:294553-344142 GCA_000611955.2 Stegodyphus mimosarum | reverse complement strand
GCGAGATGTAAAAAGACTGAAATGCGACGACTTAAAGAAAAACAAAGTAATGGATATAGGGGCCCCAGACGAATGAAAAGGAAAACTTTCAAAAAGAAAGGAAGGTACAAGGTTCCAACATATACAGCGAACAACAAAATGAGCATCAGCGCCAGTTGATGAAATTCATGTGCCCAGAAAGGTGTGCAGCGACGGAACAACAAGGCAAAATACACACAGAAAACGACCAGTGGGGGAGGAAAAAGCCAGCAGAAGAAATATCAGAAGACGGTTAAGACGGTACATAGACAGAAAAACCACCGATGAGGTCCCAGGACAGACAAGGATTTCCGACGGCGAGTTCAGGTACAAGGAATCGGCCAGCGACTGCATTATCAAGGATACGGACAGAGCCTAAAAACGCAAGTTTCCAGTTCAGAAAAAGAAAAAAATAAATAAATAAAACTCGGGGAGTGAGCCGAGGCCTTGACGGAAAATAAAACTGCAGCAGGCCAACACGTATCCTTTCTGGAGTGAGTTTGTGGTCAGGCAGATGAACGACTACGATCAAAGCAAAATATAAGTGAAGTTTATTTTCTTTAATTATTCAGTTTTTAGTTCATACAGTAGTTGTTCCTTATTTTGCGTTTTTGCCTCCAAGCGAGGGCAGTTTAGATTTGTACGTAAGAAGAACCTTTTAATTTATTTATGCAACTATCTGAATGATTTTTAGTTCTAGAAATGATATTTTGACTTTAGTCCAAGTGACTGCCTTGAGAGAGTTTGTTGCATTTGTACAATAAATTTGTAACTTCTCTGCACTGTTATATGAAATGCAAACTGAGTAATCGTTTGAATATAAATGAATTGTAAATTTTTCATGAAGTTTGTTTTCTCAATTTAGTTTTGTAAACGCAGAAGTGTTCTGTTAACTAGTTTCTAAAAGTACAAACTACTTACGTATGTCTAAGAGAATTAAGCGCAAGCTTGCATGTTATGATAAAATAAGTGAAAGCAAATCTAGTATTGTGAATGCATGTAGTTAAAGTTAGGCTCTCTAGCAACACTAAAGTTTAACTAAAGTTGTAAGTCTTAGCACATTAGGAATAGCTTGAATTTAAGATGATCGTTGAGGTCTAGTGTATCTACGTTGTTAATATGTAGGATTTCTTTCAGAAGGTAAAAGTTTAAAATACCTGTGCAATGGTACACGCTCTTACATTATAGCACATTTGCTGGAGAGAAAGACTGAGAAATGAAATTGTAGAGAAAATGCTAAGAGTATGAAGGATTCTGATAAAATGAGTTGTAAACGGATTACGAAATGTTTAAGCTTTGTTTGCAAATGTTTTCCCTTTCAGATGCTTGGAAGGAGAATAGTTTCGAGCGAAAAGTTTTTCAGATGTCTTGAATAAATGTCCCATGATGTGGTACATCGTCTGTATAACTTAAAATTAGTTTTAGCTTTAGTTGGAAATTTCATGCTTGTAAAAGTTGATTTACGTTAGGTCTAGAATTTAAACTCTTACCAAGGTCGTTAAAGACCTTCTTTGCAATTGCTTAAATTCTGGTGAGAAACATTGTAGGAATTGTAGGGTTATTATTATTTTATTTAACCAGTTATTTATAATTTCAGCCTCTACTATCACTTCTCCTTTCCGCTTCCTCACCGGAATGCAAATAGTTTGAGAGTATTTAAGTCGAGGGTTTTGGAATGAAAGGCAGATCGAATTTCCGACACTCGAGGCCACATGACTAGGTTCCTGTACTCTGATAAGATTGTATTTCTTCGGCTTTGCGTTTTTTCTGCCGAGACTTATGCGTTATGCCGGTGAGAAGTTTGAGCCAACTTCGCGTTATATAAATTGTTCAGTCGTCGACCGCTAGACTTAGTTTAAATTCTGAAATTTACTATAATTTTAAGTTACCTCGTCACAAAAGGTGGTTAAGCTTGACAAGCACGAGGAGGACGTTTAATCTTCAAGTTCTGATTTAATAAAAAGTTTTTTTTAACTTTTTTTAAGACTGTGTGATTCTTTTCAGACGAAGTGATAATTCGCTCCAAATCTGTTAAATTTGATACTAATTTGTGCTACTAAAGAAAACCAAACACTTTACCTTTTTCGCATTCTAATGTTTTTCTTTAGGAAAAAGAGGTAACGTTTGGAACTATTTCATCATTCCACATTTTCTTTAAAAAATGCTTGATTGAAAAGTGTGCACCCGGTATTTTCGATGTGTTATTAGGTTTACTATTTAGAAATTATATAGCAGGCTCTTCGGCCAATAGTCCTGTCAGCCGATTGAGGAACCAACGGCAGTGTTTTTCCATTCCTGGCCTAACATTTAATGCACCGAAGAACCTTGACATGAACTGACGAGTTACATTTCATACCATTTGTTTATTTATGACGGTTAGGTTTTCGAGGTATTAATACTTTTCTCTGAATATTGAAATCACTTTCAAATTATGGAAAATTAGTCAAAGATAAATTGAAGTCAGTTGCAGAAATATTTATACTTGAAACCTCAGCTGCAAAATATTGTTTTCCGAAAGTGTTTGGCACAGTGAATTGCCCAGTCAAATAGTGGGAAAACGGAGAGGAAGAAAGAGGCATTTTTACATAAGAAAATGTTCGAATGCGTCACTTATATACGAAATAGCTCATCTTCAAGATATCATTGAAAGGAAGGATGATGTATCATGAATTTAATTTCGACTAATTACAATACATTGATTCATACGCCTCAGCTATTCATCTGTCATTTTTTTTCAGCGATTAATTATGAAACCTGGTTTAAATGCATTAAAACTTCAAATAAATCGTTTGAAATAAAAGAACAGTTATAATCTTTAGCATTATATATTGGTTATTTGCATTAATTATAACAAAAATCATTTGCACTGCTGTGTAAAATAAAGTATGTAAGAATAACAAAATTGCTGAGTGTTTCTGATTTTATTACAAAAAAAGAAAAAAACATTGTCATGAAACATAATAATATATGATTTCAAAATGTGCTATTAGGCAAAAGTGTATGGTGAAAACAAAAATTATAATAAATAACTGTTTGAAAAATATTACATGTTAGGAGATATTCACATACGTGAAATTCACTCTTATAAACATAAAATACAAGTTTCTAAAAAAGTGCAATGTGGCAATGATTGTCAGTCCAGCTAACAGAAATCGGTGCGGCATGATAAGTAGTCTTCAAAAATGTGACTGATTATTCAACTTCGTTACACACTTGATAGATCGATTTGCAGTCCTCTCCACTTCGGCCTCGGCGCGAAGCAGAATAATTTTCTTGGAATGCAGCAGCTTTCTGAGTTTCCAAAGCATAACTTGCCGCATATCTAAAAAACAAAGTACAAAACAAAAGAATAAAAATTATAAATATTTAAATAACCGCTCTAACTAAGTATCTTTCATTGCTTTGAATCTCAGCAATAGTTTGCTTGTAAAGGTTAAAATTAGGAAATAGGAATACAGGATAAGGTACAAAACAGGGTATTGACGCATAGATAAAAATGATAAGAACAAAGAAATAGAGAAATAAAACTGCCGTGTTTTAGGTGTAAAAAGAAAGTGGTATGAAGCAGATATTTTAAGCTTTTCCTAAAAAAATTTCATATGATTAAAAAATGTCGTATTTCAAAATTTTTGCCAGTGTATCTACTCTTTAAATGACTAAGAACACAGGAAAAGACTCCTAGGTCTGTATTACTTCTACACCTGCAGTTATAACAAATCTCGAAATATCTCTGGGGTGCACTAGGGTAGAAACATAATTTTATTTAATTATACAACGTAGTCATTCAACTGTATTATCTTATTCATTATTTTAATTATGACATTACTCATTACTAACCTGCCAGTATTGACGCATATTATTTTTAGTCAACAGTTTCTCATGTTAAAATGCACTACAGGAATGATATTCAAGTTTTATAATAAACTCCACGTTAACAGAAAAAGGTTAATTTGCGTAATCATTTCGAGATTTGTGGGCTGTTAAATTACTAAAATTAGATATAATGTACATAACTCTTAAAATCCTTAGTGCGCATAGCGTGCATAAAAATTTTCGAGAAGCTTTCTTAATTTCTGTTACTTAAAATCAGCACACGTGCACAAGTAACTAACATGATTTTTAACAAGCATGTCAGATAACACGGGAGTTTGATTGTAACTAGCATGTAAGATGACATGACATTTATGTAAATTTTGTTTAATATTACACTTATAAAGTAGAGGAAATTACTGATAAAAATTATTTCAAGTAAACCTATAAATACATATCATCGTAAAGTGAAATTATGATAATGAAAGATCTAAATAAACAATGAGAGTTTTACTGATACGTTCATAAGAAGAACTGGTAATGGGGAAATAATCCTAAATTTTTAGACATCCGAAAATTGAATGTTTTTTATTTATGTAATTTAACATATTTTTCAAGCGAAATAATGTTTTTAGAAATGCCGCAAAAAATTTGTAATATCATTTTGAGCAGATGTGAAAGCTCTTTCACTCATTTCAAAGTCATTTTCATTTATTTTCAACTGCAGCAGTACGCTTGCTTGTAACTGGAGAATGCAGTAAAGCGCTGCTCACTATTTGCAGTAGTTATCAAATGTTTGCAATTCAGTAAAAATAGGGGGCTTAACACTTGCATCCTGTCTTTAAACTGCTCGTTGCAAGAGATAATATACACATCTCAACATCTGAAGCATACGCGATCAGAAAAAAATTGTCTTGTTGGATACTTGGGGTTTAACCAGGAATCTTCACAATGCCTATATTATTAAACCCTGGGTGCAGTATATAATTATACACTAATTTACAATCTTGGTTGTATGAAACAAGAAACTGGATGGAATTGACAGAACATGGTTACTAATTCAACAGATGAGAATCACGCGAACAGAAATGTAAAATCAGGCAGAATTTAGCCTTTGATTGAATAATATAAATCTATAAATAGGATAGATTTGTAAAACCAATGTCATAGCCAGTCTAAAGTTTAATTGATCTAATCTGAAGTAATAAATCAGCTGCTAGTAACATAATATTTATAAAAGATAATGCATTTGTTATACCAAGAATATTTGACTTTATTTGTTCTTTTGATAAAGAAATTTTGAATTTTAACAAGAGAAAATTCGCGAATCTTAGAAAGTGTCATAATATATATTTTTTTCATTTTTTCATATTATTTCAATGGCAAATTTAAGTTTTCTGAAGTTTCTCAGTAGTTTTCGAGCGACCTATTAATATAAACTGGCAAAACTTAATGCATGCACTGATGACAGTTCCGTTTTTAATATGTTTAGTCATATAACAAATAACACTAAGACCGAGAGATGATCAAATATGAAGATGTCTGAAAGAGGTCTGACAATACAGTGTCTTTTCTAAATCTTTCGAGATAAATATCACCTCGAGTATCATTTAATTTTTAAGCCGTTATTTTAAGTTAAATTACCTTTTCTTTCAATTCCCATTTCAGTTCCTTGCCAGAATGCAAATTTCCAGCACACACGCTATTCAAAATTTGGTAAAAGAAAGGAAGTATTTAAAGGAAGGTTTTGGTGGGTGAAATCAGGCCACGTTGCTAACTTTGATTCTCTAGCGATCTGAATTCTGTGTTGAATTATTCTTGCCATTAGGCTTGTTTACACCCACTTTGAGTTACAGCCAGCTTGCGCGATAGTTAAACTGTGAAGCCGTTAGACTATACTGAACTTCATCAGTTTTAAGCTATTCATTGCCTTTTGATTTAAGCCAAAAGTGCTGGTTTCTGTAAGCACGGGTTGGTGCCGACTGTTAAACTTTCTTGAGTTAATAAAGGGTTCTTTACACCCGTTTCCTGACTTTGTAGTACTTTTAAGGATTTAATGATAATTCACCAGTCTTCAACGTCACGTACATTTTATGACAGCTAAGCAAACACGATGTTACAAGGCATTTCATTATTTAACATCTGGTATGTAAGTACCTGTACAAAAATATTACTAATTTTACCAAATCTTTTGAAAACAAGTATGGTTTCTAAACAGCACGGAGCGCAATAATTAAATTTTGCTTCACCAAACCTCATCTCAATAATAATAAAAATAATAATGCCAAAGAATTAATAAAAATAATAATTCCATGATCCTTTGTTTTAGAATCATCAGTGGCCATCTATCGGCAGATAAAAAACTGAAACGAAACAAACTTGAAACGTAATTTATTAGTTCCTCAACAGCTTTACAGTATTTCAAATACCTAGACCTTTATAAGAGTTATGAAATTCCTAAATCAAGAACCATTGCAGTAAGATTAGAACAGTAATGAAACATATAAAATATATGAAATTAGCAGATAGAAACTTAATTCAGTCAAGTTATATTTTGCTTTATTCGGTTAATCTATTAAATATCGTCTACCATATTAATATAAATACTTTGTATAAAATGTAAAAGTTTTTAATAAACTTAAAAATTTTAAATGGAATTTTTATTTTTTAAATTGATATGTCTTGTAACGTCAAAGTTATTCAAGAATATCAAAGTTATCCAAAATTATTAAAGAGTTCTAAATTATTATAAAAATTACGTATAATAACTGAAAAATTTCTCATCAGGAACAAAGGGGCAAAATGATAGTTTTTTGTCCGAGCGTTAATGTCTTTGAATATCAACAAAGAAGTATAAAAGGGGAACAACATTAGTAGTACTGTTTAAGGGCGCAACATATTTAATCACACTTTTAAATTAAAATGATTAATTTATAGAGACATTAGGAAGCAAGAGTCTTGATAAATGAGCAATGAATGCCTTCACCGGGACTCGAACCACGGACCTCTCGAATATGCGCCGAGCGTGCTGACCACTACACCAAGAAGGCATTCTAAGAAAGCGGGAGAAATACCTTATAAATTACATGCAAACATTTAACAGGTGTGAATGAAGCAGGCCAGTTTAAGCAAAATTCCTTAATTTCTTCACCCTTTTCAGATCTCAAAGACGGAAAAATTGTCTCCCGAAATATATACAGATTTTTTTTAAACCGAGGTTTACTTTTCATATATTTAAGAAAGAGGATGCATTTGCAGATGCTTATATTCATTTTTCTCATAACTATCAAGTATGCAAAGAATTTTAACATTTAAAACTCACGTTCGTTATTTTTCTATCGCGTATCGCGGAAGAAAGGTTTGGCTGTATATTTATGACTGACTTTTAAACAGTTATGATTCGATCTGGCAATTTATAAATTTAATTAATAACCTTTTAGTTAAGATCTACAAATGTAATTAATAAAGTTTCAAATCGGGTCACTGCGTTCGACTGAATAGTATTTAACTAGTTGAAACGAAATAAAATATAAAAGTATATAGATATTTTGGGGATATTTAGTTTGATGCACGTCAAATAAAAATTGATTTCCTCAGATTTCTTGTTTATTTTTTTAATTATGACACCCATTTGAATTTTTGCATAATGAAGAATAACCTTTTGGAGTGTTCCATATGATGATTATCATGTAGTTGTTTCTTTACCTTCCTCTAGAGCATACATACATTACAAAGGGTACATGTTTTTATTTTTAATTCATAATTATTTTGAAGCTATCTTGACAGATTTTTTTGTTTAAACATTTTAAATGCAATTTTTTACTCCTTTCGTTTGAACTAATATTTCGTTTTTTATATTGAATCATTTTTATATAAGTATACGTAGGTTTAGATGCCTTTCATTGTAGCCTTACCTGTTACGATAAACATTTATGAAAAATGATTTAATTCATGTGCGCATTAAATGTATTAAATGTAAAATTAATCATTGATTTGTTTTTTCTAAATCAAATTTTTTCACTTTTAACGCATCGCATCCTATGCAAAAATAAATTAAAAATTTCCAAATTTCCTTATTCCTACATGTCTTCGTTATTATCACCATGATTAGCTATGTTACACAAAATCGAGAAGTTTTAGATTCTCTTCACACTGCATTTGAATCCTTCACTATATATTTTCCTACCTGAGAAAAAATCTTAACTGTTGTTCCTAACTTATAATGTGAAAGGAAGATTTCCAATCAGTAGCAGAATTTCTCAGAATTATACTTTTATATGGGCCGCCCAGACAAATGGTTACTCACTCTGACTACCGTACCGAAGGGCCGGGGACAAATCCCGGAGAAGGCATGGATGTAAATTGTCAGTCTCTTCATAGGGGGGCAACAGTGGCCCATCTATTCGGTGCTTCCATAATAAAGTGACCACCGCTTCCGGCCTTAGTAGTGGCCAACGTCTATAATGCCCAGCCATTAGGGGGAAAAGAATACTTTTATATGGAAAAAATTAATATCCTTGAATATAAGGAAATTAGTTTTAGAAATATGAAGCTTATGCGAGTTCATGCAAATTATCGAAACTTTCTAAGCACGAACGCAACATTGTTCTTATTGAAACCATGAGAATACTGACACGCACCTGCATTTCTGTCATATCTCGACCAATATCAAAAGGCACTGCTTTTTGATAAACACAGTTAAAAAATTAATTTCGTAATGAATATTTGCTTCGGAAAAGCAAATCGTAGTAAGTATAATATCCACGCAAGAATATTATATTCACAGAATGTAATCATAGCGTAAAATGTATAAATACTGCAACCAAGTTCTTCAGGTGTTTAAAGAACAAAATGATAAATTGTTCATTTCATTAAAAAATTACTTGATTTTTCCCCCTTTGCTAGGGCATGACCTGAATTAAAATTCATAAAATTCCTGAAGAACTGAAGAAGAAATGTTTTCTGAGAACTGTTTTTATGAAATGGTGTTTTAAAAGCTTAATGAGATACAAAACTTCCCGAAAATAAAGTGCATTATAAGCCCTGGTTCTGCTATAAAAGCAGATTCTTAAAAATGTTTGATAATTATTAGTGTATATTGAAGAGAAATATTCTGTATGGGTACTTATGACCAACTATAACTAAATAGCTAAGGTTCATAAAAAATTAATACTCTAATAAGAAAGACATGAAATTACCCTCCAATTTGGGCGATCAGATATCCGACTTCTCTACCATCATTCACTGCCTCCTTGCTTGCTTCACATAAGTACTTTTGCACGCAAGTGTTGTTATTTGTCATAAATGCCCGAATGTAGCCTTTAAGGAGAGAAGCACTGGCTATGGCAGCATCATCTAAAACAGCTCGAGAGCCCCTAGATGTTGCAGATCTTGCCCTCTGACCTAATGTGCTCTTTAACATATCCAGAACACTGACAAAAATATTTAGGATTTGCTTTGATGTTGCAGCACTTTCCTCATCATTGCCAAAAATCAGCTTCACGAGAGTACGAATAACGTTTTTCGATGTTAGGAACTGAGATACTTGTTTCTTGTTTGTATCCAGATCGTTGGATGTAGGTGAAGCTTGCTTGTTGCTACTGAATTTTCTCTCGTCAAACCGGGCTGCTCTAGCTGTGGCTGGCTGAGAATCTGTTTCTACTTTAGAAGGTGTCTGTTTTTCTGTATCCGGATTAGGTAAAGCTGTAGCCGAAACTACTAACAATATCGTAATGTAGATCCCCTTCATTCTATTAAGAAACAATAATAATAATTAATTAAGCAATAACGGCTATAAAAAAAGATTCATCTTCATAAATTTTATAGAAGCTGAAAAACATGATCAAACATTAGAATATTGACAGATTTTCGATTCGTTAGTCTGCATAGAGTTTTATATAACTATGAAACTTTCTGTGCCCTGAAAGGTTCACAGTTAAAGATAACAATAAGTATCTAATAGAATAACAACAAGATTATGAATAACAAATATGCGATAATAAATTGCTATTTTTCATTTTCAGTAGCTTGATAAGCATTAGTCAAGAATGGCCGATACCCATCGAATATTTAGCCGTCTTATTACGAAGAACCTTGCTCATGGTGCACTGCTAGACCGATATTACATATGTGAAAAGGGGAGGATAAGGTGCAATAATTATGGCAGTTGATTTCGCTACCACCATACCGAGCAAGGCGACAACCGTTGTACTATAATATTATTATATTACAAATGATAACATAATTACAATAATTAGTTTAAATCAACTTCACAAGCAATAAAATGTCCTCTAATATTTCCTTTATTTTACGTTTTCGGGCATTTCTACAAGACTCGGGAAGCGACAGAAGGCATCAATATGAGACATTCCAAGAAAAAAAAAAGTGCTGTTGATACTCCTTTTTTATGGGGGGAAGGAGGAGGAATATTTCCCCTCCTTTAACAATAATATCTTTTGATTATTATCAACGCTACCCATACCAGACAGCTTGTCGCATCTGAAAGCTCAAAACCTGTGATACTCAGATCAGTGTTACACATTTCAATGATGAATTTTTTTTTCGCTTTGCTTTAATTTTCTGTTAAACGTTGAGGTTGAAAATATTATGCAAAAGAATTTTCTCTTCCTTCCTTAGTATAACTGATAGTATGTCCGCCTAGCAATCGGAAGATCTGGAATCCGAATCTCGGCGAAGACATAGCTCCTTTTTCCAATTTCTCGCTTCAAAAAGCCTAATAGACTCTACAAATTGAAGAAACGTTGTTATTATTTTATTATTCCTCGATTTATCAAAGGCTGAGACTCATAAACCCTACGAAACACAACGTCACTCACCTTGATGACAGAGAAAACTTAACAGAGAAACGTGACTGCAGCAAACCCTAAAAGTACTCCAAAAATGAATATTTGATAAGAAGCTTGAAATGGTTTGAAGGATTAGGGATTCGCATCGGTAAATCTCAATAGTTGCTGTAATCTGTTGGCAGAAGCCCGAAGGTTAAATGTTTTGCTAGTTATTACTGATTTTTACTACTCGATATTGGTAAATGTCAAGATATATCGGTAAATCCAGAGATTTATTGATCTCCGAATTTTCGTAGTCATACATGTACTATGCGTTAGCATACGAACGCAAGAATTTTAAAAGTATTGGCGACGAATCTTTTATTGTGGTTGCAATTGAGACAGAACTTTTCTTTCAATATAACAGCAAAACTTCTAGTTAGTAAATACATCAAATGCCATACAGATAAAATTTTTCGGTTTTCATAAAATACGTCATTCATACGCACAATAATTCTTCTTTTAAGAGTAGTCATTAAAAAGTAATGTAAATAAACAAACTTTACAAAACGTATTATTCACCGAAGTACTGAAGCTTCATTTTTAAAGACTTAAAGACCTAATGTTTTAATTGAACATTAAAGTTAGAGCAAACTTCAAGTTAGTCGATACTGTATGGTGTAGGTGTATGTATACGGTTAGGCAAAAAAGAAATTATTGAGTGATAAGTTTAAGGCACAAGCAGTAAATAACGCAAGAAATTATTGGCAGTACCCGTAATTTTCTGAATATTTTAATTAATCTCCATATCTTTTATATAACTGCTTTTTGAGCTGATTTCCTTAGCTTTATTTATTAAAATATATTTACCGTCAACCGAAATTATTCATTATATTCATTATATTCTTAGTCATAGTAGTAAATAGAGCTATTTACTACTTAGTTTATCATTCGAAATAGTTGTTTGCTACTTATTTTATATTTTATTTATTAAATAATTATTTACCTATATTTTGACACCGAGAAATTTAGGTGCCTTTGAACGAATAGCCTAACAAATAGATTAATTTGATTTCTTAGGCAATATTTTTCAGCATTTAGATGGCTTTCATTAAAGCCAAAAACAAAAGTTTCAGATAATGGCCTTCACTTTCACAAGTCTATACACATAATGAGTGGCATTTTTATCTCGAAAAGTTGTTTTTATATGAAAGGCTTAAACAAACGGTACTTTTATATATTTATTAATAGACTATTTTCTTATCTAAAAAGAAGTAAATTCAGTTTAAATGCGAGAAAAGATTTCCATCTTTAACATAATTCGGAGTTTGACTCTGATACTCTCGCCTGATTTAGAGATCAGTCTTAAAATTGAGAAAACATTTCCTTCGTAGAAAGTATATACGGTGCGGAAGTTATACAGTGGATTTCAACAGGTTTCTCGATTTATAAAGTGATCAAACTTGATGACGAAACTTTATTAAATCACGGCAGCTGGAGAAGGAATGTAGAATAGCAAAAGCTCTACTTCAATGGCAAACCTGCATCAAATATTTTGACATCACTGAAGAAAATTTGATTCTTTCAAATGATTTGAAAAGTCGGTTCTAGTTTTGTTTAGTATCTCCCTTTTTGTATTAATCAAACATGCAACTTCTCTTTCATTAATATTACAATAAAAATTCAGAAAATATTTGAATCGGAAGACGTAAAAAGGGGCTATGTGAAAAGAAACAAGTTTTATAGGAGCAACAAAAAACTATCCCATTCATCACAAGAATGTCAGAAGTCAACAGCAAAAAATTATGAGATCGTTGTAACTAGGATCCATATTATTCAGCATTTTTCAAACGTCTTCTGACATTGTTGTGAGGAATGGGATTGTTTATTCTTTGCTCCTGTGAAATTTTACTTTATCATATAGCCCCTTTTTAATCTTCTGATTCATTTAGATTATCAAGACGGTATACAAATCTGTTTGACGGTATACAAATCTATTTTAGAAGCTATTTAATGAAGGATATGTTTTCGAAAAAGCTTTCTAACACAAGAGAAGTAAGCGGATCGGTATTGTTAGAAAACGTTTTCTCATTGCATAATTGGAAGATTTAAATCATGCATGTAAAGGCTACAAAATCTTAAAAGCACGGCCATTTTGACTCGTCCTGATTTTGAATATGAGATAAAACATGCTCAATGATTTTATATACCTATTTTATGGACAACCAGGTATCTGGAATCTGTCGACAATTTCGAATCTCAAAAATTTTAAATACCTTTTTAGTCATAGTACGTTTCCATCTAGTAAACTCTCAGTAATTTTCTGTCATGAATTTATGGTACTATAATAGTAACTTAAACAAAATAGGAAGCATTTTGCTAAATATATTTTAAATCATGCTAAAGAAATAAAATCTAGATTATTTCACCTCTCATAACCATTATTCTTTTTTCAGAAGGTAGGATTTAATCGGCTGAATTTAAAATAGCACATTTAAAAAAGGAGACTTTGCTTCCAAATTCAAATTTAATCCAAAAATAATTAGCTGCATTTTTTACATTATAGTTTAGGTCATAATTATTCATTGAAAATTTTTTATTGTTAATCATATGGTAAAATAATAGAAAACCCTCATTTTAAGTAATTATTAATAATTTATTATTTGAACTGAAAAACTTAAACACGAAAAACTGAAATATTAAACTTTTTTTTTGAGGGAGTACAACGGGAAAAAATGTATCTACGAATTTTTTCTAAAACTAATGGAATCGAAAGTCTAAATCTAGATTTCATCATATATAGATCACCTATTTACTTAAGCACGTCGCCCTTTAAGAAGGAAACATAATTAGGGGATATCAAAGATTATAAGTTAAAATATTTTGACTAACATTACTATTAAAATATTCTAAAGTACTGCAGTTTTTGTTTTTGTTGTTGTTAATTTAAATACCACGTCCCAGTTACGTGCTGGCCATAGTAATTAAATACCTTTTCGTGATTTGTCTTGTGCTTCTAGCCTTCCAATTGCAATTTCAAAGTATGTTAATTGACTGCAATGCTTCAAATTACAAAAATTTTGATACCTTTCCCTTCGTATAATTCCCTTAAACTACTCCTTAAAGAATATTTATTCTGTAAATTTGAGACCAAGCACATTTCTAAATATTTTCAATGCTTTTCAGTTGCAAATTTACTTAAGAATCTTTGATTCGAATAAGGGCAAGTCGAAGAACACTTTTTCCAACTGACTGCTTTCTAACAAAGGGCCATAGAAATCAAGATTCTCATGGGGCACGCCCGCCTTATCGCCTGAAGAATGACAATAAAATGCGTGTTCTACACACAGGCGCTATGCTCCAGTTAAATTTTCTTGTATTCTTTGCAAATGTCTCTTCTTTACTAGATTTCTGAACTTGCGAATATCATACAAATAGCAAATTATTAAGGTATACGTGGTCTAGCGTGAGGACGTCCTCTTTTATGATGTACACAGAGTTTTTGTACTCTGCTGCACATACCGAAAATAAAAAATAAAAAAATAAAAAAACCCCGTTCAATACAGTTTCTTAGAAATGGAATGATGCAGTAAGTTACATAGAACATCTACACTAACACATTCTAAATGATAGTTTAATCTAAAAGTGTTAAATTTCATGTTCCTTTATTTTTTGGTTTTTGTTTTCCCCTCTCTCTACTGCTAATAAAATCAATGACTTTTGCCACAGTCATTAATTAAGCATTATTATTTGAATTTTGTACACTTTTCTCTCTCTTTTAATTTATTCATTCATATTTTGAAGCGAATTTGACCTTCAAGTGATTTCTTTTAAATACCTTTCTTTACTGCATAAATTAAATAACTGATATCATGCTTACTAATTTAGTAAAAGGATAAACTTAGAGTTTGCAAAAAGCATTTTATTCTTCTGTCTAACCGAAATAATCTTCTTTATCGCTTTTTATATGTAAGTAAAGAAAACCTCATAAAAAAGTTATATCAGCTATAAGATGCAGCTTCTTATTTGCTCATAAAATAACATAAAATTGTAAGCCCATATTTTAAATAAAGCTTTAAAAATTAATTTAGATTTTATGCAATTCAATTTGATTTTTTATAGGATGCATATTATACAACACTTAGTTTTTACAAAATTAATAAAGTGCCCAATGACTTGAATGTTTTCTAATTTCTAGTTGATAGCTTCCTCTTTACATGTCCAGATTTCAAATTTAGAGTTATATGTTATCTTCTCCCTAACTAACATGCTATGTCTTCTAAAATTACGAACTGAATGCAATACCGCTCTGAAACTTACACGAATTTGCAGAAATTTTCATATCTTTAATATGTCAGGTATCATAAGCAGATAACATATCTGCTTAGACTTAAGCACAAATACTTGATGACACATTTTAAAAACAATCAAGTTGGGATTTAAAGAAGAAATGTGCACTTCCACATTTTTTTTTTTTTTTTTTCAGTTTACTTCCGAAAAACAACGTACGAAGAAGCAAAACATTATGAGAATTGCATAAACATTTCGCAGATTGCTCATTGTTACTGACACTGATTCGAAAAAAGTATCAGTTTGAAAGGTCAGGAGCAAAATAATATGACATGCGGGAAGGAAGTAAACTAGGTCCGATTATGATCCTGCGCATACCGCCCATCCCACACGGAACACGATTTCGATTAACCACATAGTAAGTGACTTGTCATTTCCAAAACGCGGTTTTTCTGTCCCTATGACCTACATTCGAACTCACAGTTGCAAGGCCGCTTTGCAACGAAGCCGGACCTTGCTTTTGGATTCTTCAGATCCTCAAATCCGTTTATCAATATTTCAGAAAAATGCTTCCCCCCCCCTTCTCGCTATAGGCTAGTGAGAAAAGAAGATGCGTGAGGGATCCTCGGCTTTTAGCTCGAGGGTACTGTCGGTCAAAACTAGGTCAGAGCTTAAGGTGGGTAGTCCTTTTGTGCTTAGGCTATATTAAATAGTCCATTCTTCTCGCTGGGTTTCAGCTATAGCAAAGAGAAAAAAAGTGATAGACGCCATGAGTACGTTGCCCTCTGTCAACTCTTATTAATTCCTTAAGTAAAAAATTACACAAGCTACCAAAAACAACTTTAAATAACAGCGTTATTCAAAAATAGAAAATTAATGTTGATATTTGTTGATTTCAAAAACTAAGGCTTGTATTTAAATTATATGAAAACTGCAATTATGAAATGTTTTACTTGTGATTTGGGTTAAGAAAATTAGTTACTCTGAATAAGCAACACTTTTTGGCATTTTGAGGCTTTAATGTGAACAGTATACACATTTAAATAAGGCTCAAATTCAAATATACCGTTTTATATTATATAAGGCTATTCCAAATATACAGTTTTGTATTATATTTTTGGTTTAATATTGTAATAAACTAACTCATTTCTCGTGCATGTTTGTAAGTGGTTGTTAGCATGTCCGTTTGCAGTTGAATGATTTAGGATTCGAATCCCGGCGAGGGCGCAAGTCAGTTTTTTAATCACTTCAGCTTTAAAAAAAAAAACCTAGTAGTCTCCGCAATAAAAATTTTAAAAATTCATCTGAACGACGCATACTTTGCTTAACAAGCGTTTCAAGTTCTACAATAAAAATTAATTTTTAAAAATTACATCAATGATCAAAAATAATTAATAAAAAAATTTTTAAAACATGCATCATGATTACTTTATTTAGGTTAGAAGTAGATAACAAGAGGAACATATTACCAGATATTTTCTCTCTATGATGTCTATTTTACGTTTTAGTTTCAACACAGACATGTAGGATTTAAAGAAACAGTAATTGCTCTTCTTGGAAAATTTTTTGTTTAAGAATTACCTGATGCCATTTATGTTTTCAGCATCCAATAACACAAGCAAAAAACATGGTTTACTGTGTTTTTAAAACAGCTTTACGATAAAAATAGCACATGAACAAAGCAATATATTACAGTAAGCTTCAGTCAAAAATTGCCGGCCTTCCAAAAAAAGCATAACAAACATATGTTAAAACAAATATATCCCCTCATGAGTTTTTTATCCATTGACACCTTCTGGAATTTCAAAAAAGTGGATGCTGTTAAGACAAGTAAAAATAACATGACTGAAAAAATAAAATTTACTTTCCCTGATAAAGACTTTACGGCTTATATGTGCCGCCTCTGGTTCATATCCTGCAAACGAAGTCGGATGTAAGAGTAAGCATTATTATCAAGGAACTTTATTACTAAGTACTGAAGGACACGAATCTTTAGTTAAATTAAACTCTATTTTTCAATCTAGCACGAAATATGCTGCCCTTTATGATACCTCTTCATAAGTTCCTTTTATAGAGAATACACTAACATCGTGCAACAGAATTCGGCTATTACAAATTTCATACGTATGACTTTTCGAACGGTGAATGAAGAACATTTTGAACAGTATTTATTACAAGGATCTGATGTTGACGTATGCATTTATATTCCGGCTCTGACAAAACATGAGCCATCGGATGCGGGATATTACCTTATATCAATGTCGCCTCTGATTACGTAAATTTATTGCTATTATGTAAATGATTTGTTTTAGTCACAGTCGTTTATAAACTTTGTGAAACAGTTAACCACTGCTAGCACAAGAGTGACGTTAACGTTTTGCATACTTATCTGCATCAATACAACCCAGTGAATTTGAAACTTTGTCACTATCAGGAATTCGCCCTAACAACCTTCGTAGACGTTCACAATTTATTCATTCTCAGGTCAAATGGCTCATTTCTAAGGCACTTGGGAACATTGCCCGTGACGCAATTCTATTTGATTTTATTCCATTTTTTTGAGCAGCGCAAAACCAGTTTCGAGGTCATGATCGACTTTGGAATAATATACTTAGAACAGTATTTTTTATCTGAGGTTAAAGAAGTCTTTCTCCTTTTTTTCCCCTCACTACTGAATGATACGAACTACTCACATGCAAACAGAAACTCCTCCTGACACTCAAAAAGAAGAATAGTTTGCCACAATTAGCGCTGAGTTACTTAAGCATCTGGCCAAACCAGTAAACGAAATAGCAATGAAATTAAATGAATAACTGCATTACGGTAACGGGAAAAGAAAATTATGGAAGAACTTGTAAGTTTAAATCTTTAAGAACAATTTGAACGTAAAACTTTTTTTTTTAAATATTACCCATATTTTCTATGCCTAGTTTTCCAAATAGGTTTTTAGTCAGTGACTGAAATAAACTCAGCATTTAGGAGTCTATTCTAATCCATAAAACAAAAGCTATCTAAATTCCATCCGTTATTTAATGCGGATACAACGTAGGTCGCGTTACTTTGGTATTACTTACTTTTGCGTACCGTGACCTGAAGACATCTTGTGAACAGGAACGAGATCTTAAGTAATCCTATTATCTTGAGAACACTTCTGAGGCTATGAGTTCCACATGATTGATTTTTGTTAGCAATCAACTAGTCAGGAAGTCTAAAACTTCTGTCTGCTTCAGCGTGTAGATTCTGTAGCGCAGAGCTCGTTTATTACAGCGTGACCAAGCTCTGTAAAGATTGTAAGCAAATGGCCCTGACCCTCATGCTTTCTTTTTGCTTTTCTCTCCCCTACCCCTCTTAAATACGCTATCTGTCTAACTGAAAAAACCTTTTTCAGTGACCTAAAATGAATAACGCATATATAGTGAGGTCATCTGGAAAAAGTAGTTAACTTTTTTCTTTCTCCTTCTAAATCCTACCTTTTATATTTATTTGGGCTAAAATAGTGAAGACGAAATCTCTGAATGCAGGAGATGATAATTTAATTAAAAGCGTTTAAACGGTTAAGAAATATAAATATTAATGAAAATACAAAACATCACTTTCAGAAAAAGGTGATAAATATCTTGGATTCAATTTTGAATTGAATTCTTTATACGCTTTTTTTCAATTGAATTTTCTTGAATAGTCTTTTTTCAATTGAATTCTTTATACTCTTTTAGTTTATTCTTCAGTTTAGATAATTAAGATTCAGGTTTCAGATATTACGGATATAATTGATGTGCTAACTTTTTTCTGAAATTATTGGGCCAGTTAAATGCTTTTTAAAATCTCTTATCAGAGTCCGGACTGAACACAATCGTATAAGACCCTCAAAAGTACTTACTGAAATTGTTCAAACACAGCTTGAAGGTTATTTGCATATGATAACAATAATTTATAAAGACATATGTAACAAATTACTTATACTGTATGAAAATGTTTAAAAGTAACATGATTAGATCGATGGACTCTGCTAGAATAGAAAATTCTAATTTATTTTTCTGCATATCTCTAAAACCTTCTTCATATCTCTAAATTGTTTAACGCGCTTTAATGTCCCTTAGGTATGAGTGGAAGCATATTTAAAAAAGAAAAATTATAAGCAACTTTACGGCGGGAATTTTCAAATATCCTTGAGTTTTGCATATCTTTTTCCATTAACTGATTGCCTTAAACCCTTTTAACTACTTTTATGAAACATGCAATTTACATTTTAGATTATTTCTAAGATATATGTTTTTTCGATTATTAATGTTTTATTTAAAATATTTAAAACTCCTCTTTCTTGCTTTACTTCATACTCTGATGCATAAATTCAAATTTTATGTATAAAATTTATAAAAGTTAACAATTTTAACAAATTACACAATACAATTAGTAAAACATTTCAAAGAGTAATACACCACAACTGTCATTAAACAATTTCACAGATCTATAAAATGAAGCTACTGCTATTTTCTAAATGAGAGTATTACGGTGTATTTTAAGTCCTGCTTGATTCCCAGTAAGAACAATCTCTTTGCGTTACTGCTAGCACTTTTAATTTTTCCTTTTCATGCAGAGTTTATACAAGAGGTAACATGAAACACAATTAGAAAAAAAAAACTTATTCTGAGTTTTCATGTATTGTTAATACAATACAAAATATATATGTCCGTTTCCACTGAAATTGTAAAGAATTCTCTCCTTCTCCCGTGTCTGCTTTTGTGGTGTAACTGGTAGCACGTCGGTTACAATCGTAAGATAATGGTTAGAATCCCACCGAGGCCATAATCTATTTCTCATTTTTCACTCAGAAAAAATCAGAATAAAATTGTAGCAAATTGTTAACTTACAATAATTAAATACGAAGCGTTCAGAAAACTAACAATCGCACTCCATTACTTTAAACTACGATAAAAAATAGTGAAGATTCAAAATATGAAATTACTGCGCTGTTTTTATTATATCCCCCCACAAATTTTGTAAGAAAAACATACTTTACCAAAATATTATTTCGAAACAAAACAAAAACTAATGCCTTGAATATATCTAAAATTTGTTAATAGTTCAGCAAGAATATCTATTTAAATACGCAATCTTCCATTTACAGTAACATTAAGTTATATGTTAATTAACCTTATTTAATTAATACATACAGATTTATATATATATCATATATGTATGTCTACAACTTAAATTATTTTGATGCGAATGAGTTAATTAGAGTAAACTAAACTAATTAGCCAGGCACATTTATCAGTAACACGTTTTATCAATTAATCGAGCAAAGGACAAAAGCTCTATAAAAGTTACAGCAGTCTTTCTTCTGCAGATCTGTTTTATTTTAATAAACTAAAAAAAGAAACATCGTGAATGTCAAAAATGCAGAACAGCAAAAAAAGTATAAAAAAGGGAAGAAAGAATATTTCCCCCCTCCAAAAAAAGTGTTTTAAAAAGGAAGACAACGACATTTAACCACATGGCATTTTATATCCTTTTTCGCTTTTTATGGAGAATAGATACAATTAATTTTTATAAAAAAAAGTCTACCCTCATCTATCGTTTGTTTACTTTTGTTTTCATAATACGCAGACATTTATAGCAATTAGGTACAAAAGATTTATAAGCTTTTAATCAGTATCAGTACGAATATTAAAAAAAAAATCGTTTTTTCTCTCCCTTAAGAACTGTTAAATATAGACTATTGAACTACATTTTTTCATGCATTCATAAATTTAGGTAAACAGACTTAAATTCGTTATTGCATGGTGGAGAAGTTCTGACCAGCTATTTCAGAAATACTTATCAGTTTATTAACAAGCCAGCCACTCTAGTCTAATACCTATGAATTTAAAAGTACATTTTAAATCTTCGTATATTTCCTAAGAATCGTTGAAAGAGAAAATCAGTATGTTTTAGGCAATATAACTAATTGCATATCCAATATACCAATAAAATTTCCATTTATCAGAACTTAGCATTCAAACTATTACATTATCTTACAAATCCATTGTCATTTATCACACTGAAAAGGAAACATATTAATCCCAAGCATTAAGTACATAGTTTAATCAAGAAATGTTAATACTTCAATACTGTTTAGTGACAATAATTTAAAAAAAAAAAATGTGTGGTGTTACACATTCCAGTCCACACAGGCTCACCTTGAATGTATTTCCTTAATGAGGATAGAGAAGATGCGTCTTGTCAAAACTTGTTCACGAATGAATCTCCTAAGAAAGATCTCTCACTGAAGAATTTATACAAGGTGGAGAATGCTTGCAGGCATTCCCCGGTTTTCGTGTGTTACGTGGAGCAAGTTTGGTCACGTGACAGACGTACCCGGAAGTTAGTATTCTCAAGCCTTGGCCGCGAGTAAAAGAGGTGAAGATCGTGGAAGCGTTGCCCTTACAATAAAGTCTCACCTTTGCAGAAAGAGTACAATTTGTGGTACACTTTTAATCATCATTTCTGATAAATCACGTCAAAAACTACGTCAATTTTTACTACATTTATAGTCAGGTGATGTCTTTCTTGCTTCTTAATTTGAATCAAAATCATAGTACAGCTTATTCTTAGAATTCATTCTCCGGTTGTCTTTCATATGTTAGTAAAAAAGGATTTTACCTTACCCTTGATTTACTAATAACTTTAAATTTCTCAACCGTTAAAGGAGAAAAAAAATGGTTCTTTAAAATATGTTCCAGGGTATGCAAATGAATATGCAAATTAGTATGCCTTACTGAGTTTTTAATTTATATGAATATCCCAATTACAAAACCATATCTGAGCAATTTGCTTATAATAATTATAATGACCTTTCATTGATGGATAAATAAAGTTACTTCAAAATCCATATTCTTTTCCAGACCAATGACAGTTAATAAATCATAACTGGCTATGTTTCCAATACTTATACAAATTATTTCTTGGATCTCGTTGTTTGTTTCTTTGTGCGAATCTATTTATAGTACTGTAGTTTGTGATTCACGTTGACGTCTGACCGTATCTTAAAGTGGCCTTTCAAATACATCTAAAGAAATATATGGGGATATTTAAGAATCATATTATCAGATTGCATCTAATTAATGTAATTAATCTGCTGGTAACATATTATTTAGTCCTATTTTTTCCTGTTTTAGTGAAGTAGTATGGCCATTACGTTTTTAAAGTAACGTAGTTTTTAAGCAAACTAGTTTAAAAATGATATCTACAATTAAAATTAGTAAGAAATAAATAACAAAGAAAACATTCATTTAATAACCAAAGTTTACCTAACCTTAATCGGTAAACACACACCTTCGTGAGTGAGCTTTTGTTGAGAATTAAATCAGAAATTATCTCTTCATAAGTATGAATTTAAAAATGTTTCAGATAGTATATCGTACAGTATAACTTTAACGATCCGCACATTCGATATTAAAAACTCAAGTTGTATGGATTGTTTCTTTCCAGGCCAAGTAAAAATTAAACCTATCGTTAACTTGTTTGCGTGATTTAAAGCCTTTCGTTAATTTAAATAATATACAGAGTTGAAAAGGCAGTACAGTATGTAATTTTTAATGACTCACTAAATTAATTTAGATGAAGTAAATACCACTGTCTTATAATGGTGCGATAATACTGAGCCTTAAAACATTAATAGAAAAGAAAATGTGTATTCATATGTTTATCTATCTGGGTATACTATTACTTATTTACTAATTTGTTTATCTATCTGGATATACTATTACTTAATTACTAATTCGGGGTACATTATCACTTAATTACTAATTTATCCATTTATTATTTTATAAGTTTAATATATCTTGTTTACTCCATGAGTTACTGCTTACCATAGCAACACATACATAGCATAGTATAGCTACATAGTGCTCTTTCTCTAAAGATAGTTTAAACAAACTCGATGACGTTATGTCAATTTCCTCTTCATGCAAGAAACTTTTGTCTTACGTTACGTAGCGTAGCTGTTAGTTATTCTCTGTTAGACTTTTGTTGCATGCCGTGTTGTTTTCTGTTAGTGTTCTTTTAATTTTTAAGGGTAAAGTGGAATTTTTTTCCCCTTGAAATAAGTCTTCTTAACATTATAATCTTTATTAAAATAAAAAGTGATAAACGAAAAATAAATAAATATATAAAATCATATATCCTCCAATTAAAATTGTTTTAAATTTAATATAATTACCTGTGTTTTTCAAATATCCGAATGGATCAGGATCCTAGTTAATCAAGGTAATCGGAGTTCTACGGTACTGTATTTTCTTTAAAGAAACAGAAAATGTTAATTGAAATTATTATTGGCTGTAGAGATAGAGAATGCTCTTAAGTTATTACGTATTAGAAGAAAGATGTTTAAAATGATCGCTCAAGGTAAAATGATCCTCAGGTTTTGGTGCCATTTGCTATTTGACAGACGCTTGCTATGTTTGACCCCATGGTAGTCGCAGTTGTGTTGTGAACCTTGGTTAGAGAAGATACTGTTTTCACTCCGCGGCCAATTACCAAATTTTTCGTAAATTGCTTACGAGGAAAGCAATGTCGATAGTTGCACTTTTAATAAGTATTTGTTATCGTTTTTTTCTGCTAAAGTAATTGGCTGAAAATCAGTATTTTAGGCTATTATGCTCTTATTGGACAATTCATTTTATTTTGAGTAACCCTTTACCTTATTCTTTTGGCTTTTCTATAACTTATTATTTGTATATCAAAGGGATTGGCAGCACAGACTGAGTCTAGTTTAAACTTCTATTATTGCATTTAGCTGGCCGACAAAGTTTTGCGTGCCACAATTTTTTAGAGAACGATTAATCAGGGAAAGACAAGGTTTAAACTAGACTTTTAATCTTGTGCTTTGTACAGCGTTAACTTGCTGTAAAAGCTATTTGTCTACCCAGAAGTTAGCTGAGTTTTATCATTGTTCATTTTCCCAGTTTGTTTAACCATCAGGTCGACGTGTTAATAAATAGTTTTATTTTGGATTTTAAATAGATTATTTTGGTTGTCATAATTCTAGCTAAAAGGTCAAACGGGATGAAAAGTCTTCTGATGACCTTCTAAGATTGCTTAGTATGTTAGTTGGGATTTTAAGATTAATAGTGTAACTGTGTAAGTTTTTTTAAAGCACTGTTATGCAAAGGCGTAGTTAATAAAAGCCATATTTTAAGGAAAAATGATCTCGATATCCTTGAGATTCTGTTGCATTATTGTAGGATCGTATCCCTTCTACGTTTTCGTGTTACAATCTAAGTGCAGCAATCCTGACAACTGTGGATGAATTGATATCTTACATTTTGCATATCTGCCAACTTCTTGAAAATAAAAGTCAGATAACTTTCGAAAAATTCAGGAAAAGAAAACTTAAAAGGAATTTTAAAGAGAAAACTGGTATATATCTGGAGGTTTTGAATTAATTAGAATGGATAAGCACTTCTCATAAAAAATTTAAACTTAATTAAATGAAACTTAAACGTAGAGCTTTGTAAGTTTTGCAAAACAGAAATTCGGAAAGTGTGCTTCATAAATTTAAGAACTTTCTATTTAAGTTTCATAATGAAGGTATTAAAAAATCCCCAAATGTGAAAGCAAAATACATATTAAAAATAGAAAAAATGGGAAAGACTTTTTCTTTTCATGTTAATTTCCATAAATAACAATTTCAGTATACTACTGTCATTTCAATGGTTATATAATAATATTACTATGTCTCTATAAAAAATTGTCATGGAAGTCGCAACACAGAATCAAAATCATCGTGACGAAACCGATTACAATCGTCAAAATATTCAAAAGTCGCCATATCTAAATATGCAAATAAGGGAGCCATTTCTTTTCCGATACAATGAAAAGGAGGAATTCAAAGGGTAACCAAATGTA
Source organism: Stegodyphus mimosarum (assembly GCA_000611955.2). Taxonomy (NCBI): domain Eukaryota; kingdom Metazoa; phylum Arthropoda; class Arachnida; order Araneae; family Eresidae; genus Stegodyphus; species Stegodyphus mimosarum. The sequence continues at coordinate 319,351 of KK122043.1, read as the reverse complement.
TGGCATCACTCTTACAATGCAGATTTGCCGAAAGACAGCCACATTGATACAATGTTTGTAAAATAGTCTTTGCAAAAAAGGTTAAAATTTGTAAAAACTGAATTTCACTTGTGAAGTCGCAAAACTAGAATACTTTCAGTAAAATTTTCAAAAAAAAAAAAAAAAAAATCGTGACTGGCGGGAGATATTACGAATTTAATACGAATCCTTTGAACACATAACGTGTTTCTTCAAAACTCAGTTTTAATGACGAATTTCGTGTTGGTAAATTCGATCACGGTTATGTGAACAGTTATGTTTCGTTTAAACAGTTATGTGAAAAGTAAAGTATACAGAAAGATATCAGTTAGCTTTATGTTATAAAATTTGAAAATTGTAGAAAGTATCATTAATGTGCACTGTTGAGAACAGTGTAATAGAGATCATCAAAGTTTGCAAACATAAAAACTCTCTCTCTTCTCCCTCTCTCTCTCTCTCACACACACATGTATATACACAAACAGCTGTTTAAAACCACTTGGAATACTAAGAAGTATGTTGCATTCTTATTATTCGCGGTGTATACAACACACGCGTATAAGGATCATAACAAGGCTTTTACTTGCCCGCCCTCAAAACAGACACAGACACTTGTTATTTAAGAATTCGTTCGGAATGGGAGAATCCATTGGTCAGTTATTTGTCTCATCATCGAGAGCATTGCCTATACTGCACCACTGGAGATCACCGATATTATACGCGCAAAGGGGGAAAGGGCATACATACAGCCAAGCGTGTAGAGAAATTAACTATTTTTTGAAGTAAGGAAAGATGAAAAATTAATAATACCCTCGCCAAGACTCGAACCACGGACCTTTCGAATACTCGCCGAGCGTGCTGACGACTACGCCACGAAGGCATGCTAAGAAGGCAGGGGTTGTATACTCCCTTTTTAAAGGAGGACCCAGTCGTCAAATCCTGCTGGTGGAGAATCATCATCCACCACCTTTTTTAGTTCGGGCGCCACTGTAGAGACATTAGGTATTTTTTGAAAGCAGGAGAGATGAAATATGAGCAATGTCCTCGCCGGAACTCGAACTACAGACCTCTCGAATACTCGCTGAGCGTGATGACCACTAGACCACGAAAGCATGCTAAGAAGGCGGGAGAAATATCTCATAAGCCTTACGCGAGAGTCGAGAAACTGCAATCTTTGTTCGGACTAGCAGTCAGCCTCCGCTGACTGTGCTTATACCGCCCAGACCGGCAGTGCGTTTTCCTATTACTTTTACCCACACGGAATAGTGGTTAGTGATGCTGATTATGTACCGAAGGGCGTGGGTTCGAATCCCGAAGATGACATGGATGTTTGTTAGCGTATAGTATCTGTGGGTAAAGGGGCACTCAATATACAAGGCGAACCGAAATCCTCTCTCCTTCTTGGGTGTGAGAACCTCGGACCACCCTCTGGGATGTTCACTTTCGGAATTCCTACTTGGGATGGAAGCTTAACAGTTAGCCAGGTACAGAAATACCTCAATCACTTACAGTGCTACGGATGTGTTGGCCTAGCTTCCACCTGTACCCGTTGCTTTAAAAACGGGGATTATTGTACACAAACCAAAAGTGGACTTTTTTTTTTTGCAATACATGTACTTAAATATGTGTAAAAACGATATTCTGGAAAATTAATAAGGAATTTTATTAAATAAATAAACAAAATACACTACTGGCCATTAAAATTGCTGTACCGTGAAGGCGGTATGCAGCAAACGCCATATTTGCACGAAAGGTACTATACGATGAAATATGCAAATGATTAGCATTCGAGCGCATGCGCACAAAATAGGTATGAGTAATGCAATTTACATTTTGTTTAAATGGGAAGACTGTACATCGAGCTTCTTATTTGGAAATTGCATTTCAAGGTTTTTTATTTGTGTAAGAGTCGCTTTAATTTGTTACCTTTGTTTGCGTAAAGTCGTGTAAGAAGGTTTAACGCCTATAAGCATGTGTCGGAATTCGAAAGAGGCAGAATCGTTGCCCATCGGGACTGCCGTTTATCGTTCCAAGACACTGCTGCTAGTGGTGGTTGAGATCTTAAAACTGTCAGGAGTATGTGAAATCGATGGATCCAGGAAGGCAATACTTAACTTCATACAGTATTTCAGTTGCTTCATGCCACTAACGACCGAGACGACAGACATTTTCCCCTCTTGGCCTTGCAGGATCGTACAGCTACGTCACTTAAAATGAGTCAGGAATCTGACGTGTGCAGGATGACAGGTGACTGCACGGACAATGCGATGATGTCTGACGTACCTCGGACTGTCAGCAGAGCGGCTATTAATGCAGCTTTCCTTGATGCTGCAGCAGAGACAGGCGCGCCTGCAGTGGTGCGACGAACACGACACTGAACCCAGAATTGACACCATGCTCCCTTTTCATATTAATCCCATTCTGTGTATGTGGACGCAACAAGGAGAACGACCGTTGCCAACTTGCGTTCGTCATCGTCATACGGACCAGCACCTGACATCCTGGTATGGCGTGACATTGAGTACAAATACTATTCACTTCTTGCTCGCATAGCCAAGAATGTGGACAGCCGCGGTTAGGCTTCTGACGTGTAAGACCCATGGCTGTGCCCTATCTGCGAGTCCCACGTGGCTCTGTCTTTCAAACAAGATTATGCACTACCGCATGTTGCCCGTGCTGTCCTTACCTTCCCCGATACAGAGGGAGTTAGACTGTTGCCCTAACAAACGCGTTCTTTAGATCTTTCACTCAGTGAGAACATGAGTCATCTGGACGAGAGCCTGGCATTCCACCATGCGCCAGTCATTGCGATTCATGAACTCTGGTGTAGAATTGAAGCCGCATGGAATGAAATCCGCCTACATGATATCTAAGCTCAGTTCAGCTCTATATCAGGCCTGGTCACAGATGTTGTTGCCAGAGGTGGCAGCTCCGATTACGAAATTCTGCATGCTGTATAAACCAAAAATGTGTAAATTTAAAAATGGGTTCCTCTCTTTTTACTTTATATGTGCAATATTTATAAGATTCTGTTACTTGCTTTCCTTCCTAAGCGTAACAATTTTAATGACCAGCAGTGTACGTAGATAGTGACTAGCCATAATGACATAATTGCCAACATTTGAATTATTCAAAGTAAGATTTATAGGCAAATTTATCTTGAAAGAGTCCTTAGTTATATATGCAGCTATTTATTTAAGTTCTTCAAAACCGAAAACTAACCTGACAAGAAGTTATGTGGGGATCAGTGAAGTTAAATAAATAGAATCAAGGCTTAGATTGCATAACAAAACAGAGCAATTAAATTTTCTTAGTAAAATCAATATTTTAAAATATTCAATGAATTTATAAATGACTAATATAAAGAAATTAGTATTTGGCTTTTACTAGAAAAACTGAGAAATACGACAGAATTTTCTGTGCCATATCTATTACAACATTTCATTCTACGCTAGCAGAGAACAAGTGGGGCTTCAATTAATTATAACGCATGTATGTGTGTGTATGCGGCGTATAATGCAAAGTATAATGCTTGAGTGTACTTGCATGTGCAAGTACACTCAAGGACAAAAAAATTAGCGCACCAAGAAATAATTGCGGGATCGTAACGAAACTTGCAATGAAAGTACATGTCGGAGAGATGTGCAAATTGATTAGAAATGCAGCGTGATTGCGCATTACGTATAGCCGGTAGAGAGCGTTGAACGTCGTACTCTGTGGAGCATAAAACAGGTAACCAAAGCTGGCTTGAGTGTGCTGAATCATTTATAAAGGAAGAGCTGATGTAGACATGCCATTACGCCGTGTTCGAAGACAATATGAGCAGTTGTCGCAGTTTGAGAGGGGGAGAATCGTCGGGATGATGGAAGCTGGGTGGTCAGCTAGGCAAGTAGCTCGTCAATTAGGCCGCTCTGATTGTGTTGTGAGGAGGTGTTGGGACCAGTGGATCCGAAAGATGTCATGTACACGAAGACCAGGCTCGAGACGCCCTCGACAGACCAGTCGTAGAGAACACCGCCACATCGTAAGAAATGCACACGTACAGCCAACTGCTTCATCGGCCGCCATCCACGCACAGGTAGCACCTTCACTAGGGACCCCTGTGTCTTCTCGAACCATATGAAGGCGCCTGGCTGAAGGACAGTTGGTATTGCGGCGCCCATTACGTGTGCTGCCCTTGATGCCCACCCATCGACGCCTTCGTTTGGAGTGGTGTCGAGCACGAGGGAACTGGACTGCAGCGGAATGGAACGAGGTCGTCTTTAGCGACGAATCCAGATTCAATCTCGGCAGTGATGACAATCGTGTTCGTGTGTGGAGAGCCCGTGGTGAACGCCTCAATCCTGATTTTGCTGTACAACGACACATCGCTCCCACAGCTGGTGTGATGGTATGGGGTGCCATTGCTTACAATACGCGGTCACCCCTAGTATTGTTCCGTGGCACCATGACAGCCCAGCGATATGTTCCTGAAATCCTGCAACCACATGTGTTGCCACTCATGCAACGGCTCCCAGGAGCCATTTTTCAACAAGACAATGCTCGGCCTCATACGGCAAAGCTGTCACAAGACTCTCTCCGCACTGTTACTACCCTTCCTTGGCCTGCCCGATCCCCAGATTTGTCTCCAATCGAGCATATTTGGGATCATTTAGGACGACGAGTTGGGCATCTCACGATTTTGAACGAACTAGAGGCAAGGTCACAGCAAATATGGAACGAAATGTCTCAAGACATAATACAGAACTCGTATGACTCAATGCCCGATCGTATCGCATCGTGCATTCGCGCTAGAGAGGGTCCAACGGAGTATTAACTCCTCCGTTCTTTTGCCTTTTTCTCTGAAATAAATTATCCTTTTTCTTATTTACTTATATCAAAATAATCATTACGTATGTAAAATTTCGTTTCATTTTAACGACTCCTTCTTGGTGCGCTAATTTTTTTGTCCATGAGTGTAGTTCATGTCCAAAAGGGAGTTCACCAGCGACGAGCGGTAAAATCAGTAAATACCGGTAGTTCGGTTCAGGGTTCCAAACCCGGCGAATGGGCTGGCTGCATATACGTTTTCATGGTTTTCCCCACGTATAACGTGTATACGAACCTTCTTCGCTTAGAAAATCCTTCATGATGGCATCCTTTCACTTAGGCAGATGGCCCTCGAGTACTTTGCCATAGTCAAAATAAACCAAACCAAACTCTGACCAGAAGTTTAGTCGAATCCCTTAAGAAGTCGTATCCTAGTTTGGTTCAACTATAGATGTAGCTCTTTTATTAAACGAAAAGGCAGACAAAGATGTGGACGTCGTAATAAAAAGTTCTTACGTTTCACCGTTCTCAAGTGGGTGGAGACTGACAGAGAACAAAAATTCATTATATATGACACTTTCATTACAAATTAAATTCAAGACATGGATGGGCCATCAAGCATTATTTACAATGTAGCAGATGTAGACAGAGTTTCTAGCATGTTTATCAAATTAGAAGTTAAGCAGAAAAGAAAAAGATTATAATTTGTAACGAATGATTGATCCACGATTTTTTCAAATAAATGGATTTATATATTATAGCTTTATTATTGCTGACTGTATATTATACATCCCGATCTTGATAGGACGTAAGTTTGTTGCTGTCTTTACATTATCATACATGTCAGATGCTTTCAAAGTTTAGCATGTAAAATGAAGAGTTAAGAGGTAGCAGAGAAAGACATAATACAGGCTGAAATGTTTAAGTTATTACTTTGAGGTCTTTCCAATAATTATGCAAAGAGAGAAGCAACTAATTATCAGCTGATGCAGCAATATATACAGAATATAATTATGTTAACGAGAAAAGCAGAGAATGAGAATCGTTCCTTCCCTGGCCAAAAAAAAAAAAAGTTGACATTAGAGTTTCAGGAAACAATAAGAACTTGAAGAGAGATTTAAGTTTTTTGTAAGCAAGCATAAAAGAAGTGTTAAACATTCACACAAATCAATAATCATTTTGTAACTTATTTTAATATGCCCTGTGTTTTACTGTTTTTCGCATATTTAGACATTATTTTTTGTTCGCATGTTTACACATCATTACTGCTTTAAATTATTTTGCACATTTTATGAATGCTCAACAGGCTCTGGATGAAGGAAACTCACTTTATTAATTACAGCGCTTACTCGAAATTAAGACATCGACTGTTTAATTTTGTCTTGCAGTAATTTTGGGAAACAGAATCTTACGGGAATTACCTATATGTTCTGTTTAGGAATCAAACCGTATAATTAATCTATACACTATAGTTATCGAAGTCCTTCCTCTCATTCTGCAATTTCATTTATCAAAATACCCTTTTTTAAAACCTACCAAATTTTAGAGCAAAAATAGAGAGGTGTTATTTTCTAGTAAATACATTACCGTGCGGACATTCTGTCCGCATCTTATTTATGCGGCATTCCACACCATAACACTTCATTGACGGGCAGTGCGGTGTGTTACAGTAAAGGTTAGATTCTACCGCTGGTTGGGCCATCTCCATATTTGTATGCCCTGGCCGACGGGGTTCAGATAACAGCCCCTGATAGAAGAATGTCTCGAAACTAAAATATTGTCGGCATGGGATATTATTGTTGACATGGGAAATGTTATCGACATGAGTAATTCTAATATACCCAAATGTTTATAACTAGCGAAGGTAAATATTGTTCGAAATTCTCTGCTTTAAGGAAGCATTAAAGCAAAAACGTAACTTTTACCCTCCGTGTGTAATATTTACATGTAAATTAAAGTAAAAATAGTAATATTCCTAGTTAATTAGAAGCTTCTGCCCCAAACATTGCTTTGATATCCCAAAACTAGTTCAAAGGCAGGCGCTCTGAACCAAAGGAAAAAAAAAAAAAAAAAAAAAAACCTGTGCTAAAAGACAGTTGTTATAAGGAATAGGCTGCATTTTTATTAAAATATTTGCTCGCACACGCTTGCTAAATAATAAACAATTAAATTTAAAATATTTTTAATTTTTAAAAAAGTATCGGACCTGCAATAAAATATTTTATTGCAATAATATTATGAAATGTTTGCCTTTTTATTAAAAAATTGTTATTACAAATTTTCTTAAATTATTTCGGGTGATAAATGTGTATGAAACTATTTTACTCTTAATTAAAAACTTTGCTCTTTTTTCTTTATTTGTTACTATTTGTTTGTCTTTATTGTTTAAGGTTAAAGCACATTTTCCGAAATGACTGACAGCAGTAGCTTTCGAGATTAAACTGAGAAAAGTAACAGAAAACCATCATTTTTAAAGTATTTCAGATTTTTCTTACATTATGTATTCTAACTAATCTTAATATAACTTGATTGTTTTTTGGAATTTTTTGTCCTATTGGTTTTCTTAATTTCGAATAAATTACGATATTAGAAGCCTGCTTGGTAAATAGTACAAAAATGTTATATAAAATTATTATTTACATTCCTTAAAACCAGAATGTTGGTTACATCATTTTTATGACTAAAACTTCATAAGTCATTATTCTTTACTTACAGTTTTTTGAACAAAGATACAGATAAACAAAACAATAGCCAAGTTATAATATGAAAGTAACAGCTATCTAAAGTAAAACCCATACTTTTTAAATTAACAAATAAGTCATAGAGTCATTAGATTACTTTGAAGCAGGATACGTGAAAAATGTGTAGTGCCCTCGCCGAGACTCGAACCCTGAACCTCTCGAATACGCTTCCAAATACACCACGGAGGCATGAGGAAAGGAGGGAGAAAATACCTTATATATACCTCCCTTTTAAAGGGTGACTGAGAATTAAGAGACCCAGTCGCCAAACCCTAGTGTTGACGAATTATCGTCCACTACTTTTTAGTTCGGGCGCCAATCGTAGAGTTATTACGATTTTTTGAAGCGGGAGACGTGAAAAAATGTGCAATGCCCTCGCCAGGACTCGAACCCTGGACCTCTCGAATGCGCCACGAGTATACTTCCGATTACATTCGGAAAGACTGTGAATGGAAAAGACTGCATTCGGAAAAGACTGTGAAAATACCTTATAAAGTCTGTAGGGTTTTATGTTAATTAACAAATTATTAAGATTTGAAATTTAATTACTTCTTTCTGTATCAACCAGAATGCAAATTAGTAGTTATGTACTTAAGCTGAAGGTTTGAATGGCTTAGGGTTAAAGCCTCAGTAAGACTCGCTGTGGAGTTGAGTACTATTGCAGCTCGGACACAGTTACTGCAGTTTAAGCATCTTGCTAGCCGATGTTAAAGTGCCGTTAACTTCCTTGAGCCAGTTAGTCTATTGTGTGTATAGTCTCAGACTACGTTACCTACATTTGAATTTAACTTAATCTTATATTAATTTAAATACCCACAATTACAGGAGTTTCATCTGCCCCACAAATAGAGCCTTCTATTCATTACAGAGTTAAATAAAACGGTTATTTTAACCTTTTAAATATTTGTCACTGCTTTCAGACTGAATCGACGATTCGCCTCTAGTATGGTAAGGTCTACAAAACATTTACACAAGTTTATAGACACAGCAAAAGCCTATATTTGGCTCCAAAATCTATCACGTACCATGTTGCAAAACAACACTACTTTTAGCCTGGACACCTGGACTTCGAGTTCCTTCGACACCAATACGTCCTCCGGAAAGGTAGGTTATTCAATTATGGCAAAGCACACGAGGGCTATCTGCCTAAAGGGAGGGATGCCTTCGTGGAGGACTTTCTATAGGAAACTGGCTCGTATACACGTTACACATGGGGAAAACCACGAAAACGCCCATGCAGCCAGCCCGTTCGCGGCGTCCTCCGGAAAGATTTTGATTGTAGATTTGCCTCGATGAGACCATCGACTAGATTCGACCATTTTAGAGATTTTTTATTATACCTGGTTGGAGAAGTGTAAAAAGTGGTCATAGCAACAGCTCCGCAGCGAGGTCAAGTACTGAACTGGTATAAAAGCATTAGAAAGTATTTGCTATGCAAGTTAAAACTGCGCACAAAAAAGTTTTTTTTTTAATTGTGTGAAACATTTACAAGCGAATATACATAACATTTAGGTTGGATTTCTTATAATCTGGAGAAGCGCAAATTAATTTTCAGGAAGATACCATACAGTTGGATATATGAACAAGCTGGAGAAACACGTAGAATCTCAGTGCTTGGGCTTGAAACAACTGCATCCGCGAGAAGAAACAAAATTGGAGTAGTTGGTAAGAAATTTTTCACACTTGTTTTACCCCAGGATTAACACATGTGGTAACTCACTCGATTGAAACAGGCAGTAACGCTTATGTAGAGCAAAACCCTACCACTATATTAAAGAGAAAATCGTATAATAGCATATCCTAAAATATATATATATATATATATATAAATAATCCCCACAAGTACCCCCTACGTTAATCCTGTAGTACTCTGCCAGAAAAACAATTTCTTATCCAGAGATTTTAAGAGCTGACGAATCGCTATTGACTACAGAAAACTAAATAGTATAACAAAATATCCGATTTACCCTTTACCAAAGATTGAGAAAATACGAAAATTAAAGATAGAAAATGCATGACGACGCTAGAACTCACATCTCTATGTTTTCAGACATATGTGAAACCGCAGGAAGTATCCAAAACTCTATTTATTACTAAATAGGGTTTATTTCTTCCTTGGAATTCCGTTTGGCCTATGTACAGCTCCCGCTAAATTTCAATGAGCCATTGACATAATCTTAATGCCTGTATTTAGCTTCAATCAAAAGTCTACTTGGCTTCAAATTCAACACTCAAATACTTACATCACATAATAGTCACAAGCAACACAACTAATGAAAACATTCGGGATTTACCCGAAGTTTTTTCTCTTCTAAAGGAAGCAAGTTAAAAAGTGGCTTCCTTTAGAAGGCAAAATTTTAATTCGAGGTCAAAGAATTTCGATACCTGGGTTATAAGATATCTGAGAGGGGAATAAACTGAAGACTTCAAAACTGCAGTTATCAAGCATTATCCACCGCGTAACACGGCGAAAAGTTGACATCATTTTTGGGCTTGTGCTCTAATTATAGAACATTCATTACAGATATTGCTAACACAGCAGAGCCCTTATTAAATTTTAAAAGGAAAAAGGCTCAACTTGGTCGGCGAAAGCAAACACGTCTTTTGGAAAACTTAAGCGGCATCAATCGCAGCCCTCTGTCTTGAAATTTCCTGAAGCGGACGGTAAATTAGCAATCGCCTCAGATGTTGCTGATTTCGTAGAAGGGCCCGTGCTTATGCAAAATGAACAGCTCGTAGCATATTTTAGTAAACACTTAATCCATCTCAAAGAAATTATACAACTACCGAAAGAGAAACATCATCAGTACAAGTGGCAATTTAAAAATTTCGAGTTTATTTTGGCAAGGAAGATATTACGTTATATATGGGCCATGCGTGTCCGTGTGTATTCGGGAAAGAATTTATCATCCAGACCCATAAGATAAGCTCTTAAATTACAAAATACAGTTTCATAATTAAGCATGTAATAATCGTTCATAAACATGACCCTCGCTAGCCTTTAATGTGTAGTAATATCATCGATTTTTTGAATATAAATCTTGCAAAGATTAAGAATAGAACATGGTAACGAAATGTATATATACGTTTTTCACTGGATGTTTCAAGTATGCAGATAAGAACATTATTTTATCCAATTTCACAAGCTATGTATGTAGATAATTATAACTTTCCCTCATGTGTGTTCTCGCACTGTAGTTGGCAGCATAGGAAGATCCATGATTCAAATCCTAGCAAGGGCACAGGCTGATATTTTACGTTTCAAAAACCTAATAACTCTACAGTGTCGAGAAAGACAACAACAAATTAATCTAGATGATTAGAGAAAAGAATTAAAATAAGGCATGTTAACTTCGGAAAATTTAGATTTACAAGAAACACTTATTTCAGAATTCTGTGTAGACCCAAGATTTAAAAATAACTACGATTATTTGAAAGATCCCAATCATTCTGAACAATGTGACATAATGGAAATTAGGACGTAGCCTGAGGGCTGCAAATTATGAAATCATTCATAACCTTCTATTTTATGCTAAAGCAACATTAATAATGAATTAAGACCGGTTATTCTAGGAAGTTTAGGATTGTTTATTTCGCATGAATTACATGATTTACCTTTCGGAATAAGAAAAATGGTGCACAGAGTATGGAAAGCTGTTCATTTTCCACTGCTGCAAAGATTTGTAACAGATATGTAAAGTCCTAAAACACTTGCCAGTTAGTTAACGATAATAATTATAAACAGACAGGGTACGTAAATAGCATAAGAGCCACATTCCCCAAAGAAATCATAGAATGTGATCTATTAAGTCATTACTCACATAATAAAAAAAATAAAAATAGATAGTTACTCGCAATTGTCGATCATTTTTCGGAGTGGGTAAAAATAATTTCCCTCAGAACGGCACTTTTAAAAATTGTTGCAGATTCATTTTAAAATAAATTTATGTTAAAATATGCAGCTCCAACAAAAGTAGTCTCAGATAATGGTAAGCAATTCGCAAGTCGAATTGCGAATATATGGGTCTTGATACAGAGCATTTTAAAATGGTCTCTTGTCTACCACAGTCAAATGGGTGAATAGAAATACAGCTAAAATTATCTGCAGCTATGTAAGTAATTACTACCAACGCTGAATTAGTTGTGTTAATGAACTACTCTATGCATTATGATCCTCCAAACAAGATACTAATAAAATACCTGTTAAATTATTCCTTGGCAGGAAATTGATTACTCCCCTCAATAAACTCTTTTTTTGTTGAAAAAGGTCGGAAGAACTTAAGATTCAGGAATTGACCGTACGACTTTCTACTAACAGTTAATGTGCATAGATTAAGTGAATGATCTACTGAACCAAACTGCTAAATATTTAGCAAAATGTACAAGCGGGACTTGCCTTCCGAAGAGAATCACCTTACAGTCGAGTATTATCCTGAACTTTACGCTTTCTGACAACTCAAGATTCTTCATCTGACCTGTTAATAAACATGATCTTCACTAGCCTTTAATATGTAGTAATATCATTGATTTTTTTGAATAAAATATAAATCTTCCACAGATTAAGAATAGAACATGCTAGCGAAATGTATATATACGTTTTTCACTCGATGTTTCATATGCAGACAAGAACATTAGGTTATCCAATTTCACAAGCTACGTATATAGATAATTATCCCTTTCCCCCCATGTGTGTTCTCACACTCTAGTTGGCAGCATAGGAAGATCCATGATTCAAATCCTAGCAAGGGCACATGCTGATATTTTACTTTTAGCGTTTCAAAAACCTATTAACTCTACAATACACCAATAAAAATGTAGTGGACGATAATTCGTTGCCACTTACATTTGGCGAACTAGGCCTATTTCCTTGACTGCTAAAGATGAGTATTACATCTTTTGGTAAATCCGAATAAAAGACTTAGCATAAGTTATAAGATCATATGCATTTTTATTTTCGGTACTGTACTTATTGTTATGGTACAACACTGTTAAGGCATTGCTTAATCATATCTAATTGCTCATTCAGTTGTTCTTCAGTTGCTTAGGACTCGTTTCATTTTCCGTAGGCTTAAAGTGCGGAAGCTTTTTTTATAATATGAAGATTGTGAAAAGTGATGTTTATGGATATTAAAAGTGAAATAATAAAACAGAGAAATATAATCATCTTCAGAAATGTATACATCTTTTCTTCAGAAATTTAAGCATAATTATGTTTCTGGTAAATAAATTAACAAGAAAATAATCCAGATTCAAGTGTTTTATTAAAAGAAAATATGTTTGCCATTCATGTTGGAAGAACAGTGATGATAATGCTATCATATCATATTCACGTGATTGAATGAATTAACTCTTCGCCTTCTAGTTCAGGCCCAGCTATTAATTAGAAGTCTGAACCAACAAATCAAGAGCCTAAGCATACACATTCAGTGACAGATGACTATCCTATTGATATAGCTTTATGACCTCACTTCCTCATAGGATAAATTTCTTTATTAGGAACAAACCACAAAATAAAGGAAAGCTTAAAGATCTGACGATTTTTATAGGGTTAAAAAAGGAATTAAAGAAAAAAGAAAAGATCTCCAAGTCTGTTTACTACTATGCGAGTAAACTTTTCTCTGACATAAAGGGTCTCATTAGACTCCTGTTGACAGATTTCCTGACTGGTCTAATACAAAAAAGTTTAAAGCAGTCATGAAATGTTGAAAGCCATGGCCAATTTGTGTTAATTTTGCAGTACAGCCTTATTTTCAGCTAACAACTCGGACTGAGGAAGAGGAACTGTACCGAACAGGCAGTTGTAAAATCTCCATGATATGAACTATGCAACTTGGGAGTGAGCCAGTCTTTTCAACCATCATTTCACAGGGCCCTTCATATAGTTGATCATATAGTTTCTCACATGCTCTTAATTATACAGTAAACCCTCATTAACATGAATATCAAGGATAAAAAAATCCAGAGCTTGCTTTAAAAAAATTCGTGTACTCAAATTTTATTTTTGGAATAATTTTTTTCTACACATTAACCACTTACAGTATATGGTTGCATTAATATTATATTATGCATGTTGCCATAGAAAACGCTACAGTACTATATTAATTACTATACTGTAAATTGAAAAAATACACACAGGTAATGTTTTGGAGAAAAATTCCTGTATATTGCATTGTCACATACGGGTAAAAAAATGCGAGGTAATTTCACGACCAACTGTACATAAAACTAGCACTCACTTTGGATGCTGCAGCAAAATATCCTAGTGGCCAATTCCTGCAACATTCCTGATGGGTGTGCAGAATGATATTGTCTTCGTTATTTTTTTTCTGATGACACTTCTTGTACATCAAATTCCACTGAAGCACACATGAAAACATAGTCAACCATATTAACAAACTCCTCAAAGCCAGCACCAGGGTCTGCAACGTTGTGTAGACTATTCTATTTGGCAGTCAAGAGGTATTGTCACCATCTAACTTATCAACAAGATTTGCATCTTTGTCTCCAGGCAACAATTCTGCATGGGCTGTGATGACAAAGATTTCTAGACATGGCAATAGCTTATTCCATCAAGCACACTTCAAGCTGGCATTTTTGTCTCCTTTTCAGCAGCGTGAATTGCAGCTCTCACAAGTCACTTACAATAAGAACTCTTCATAACTGAAATAATGCTTTGATCCAAAGGCTGAAGATGACTTGTTGCACTTGGGGGGGGGAACTGAAACTTTTAAATTGGTTAAGTTCAAATTATGTACGGAATGGTCTCTGCAAGCACCCAGTGTCCCATGTTTTCAATTAAACTAAACGGATCATTTCTGAACAGAGGGAAAAAAATATGAAAAACTTCGAAAGTTCATGCTATGATGAAACTTAATGATGCAATGGGCTAAAAAGGTTTGCAATTCGTGAGAACTAAAACTCGTCTTAACCCCTTAACTGCCGCGGGCGTATATATACGCCTTGCTCAGCCGATGCGTTAGCTGCCCCGGGCGTATATATACGCCCTTTCGAAATGCTATCATTTGCTTTGCGCTGCTACCAGTAAATTTATTTGCAAAGCTTTGAAATGCAACACCACAATGACCTTGACGAGTATATGAAGGAGGATGCTATTTCAGAGAAGGAAGAAAACTTGCACTTATTTTCCCCCTAATAAATCGCATAACTGCCCGCGCCTGTGTAAAGAAACGGTGGCATTGGAGAGTGAATCTTGTACGTTTATCGCGGCAGTTAAGGGGTTAATAGATAAAACTTCCTGTAAGATCATATACAAAACTCATACACTTTTGTTCATGTTAACCGAGTGTTTGCCTTAAGCAAGTTTGTGTTAAGGGGGTTTTACTGTACTAATTTTGTTAATACACTAATAGCAGTGCTATTTTTTCATAAGATTTATGATTACCTAGAACAGACTGTGATTTAAAGGTAGATGACCATGTGGGAGTATCAGTGACTTCAAAATTTGTGATTTTTGTTATTGCCTGTGATTATTAGCAGAAATGTAAGGATTTGGAAAAACAAAATTATTTATTTGAACCATTCAAGTTATTACACATGATCACTCTTGTAGTGAACTGTAAATCAAATTATGCTGAAATAAATGACATAAGTTTATAAGAAAATGCATGCATAGCCTCCCCAGAACAGTGGAGTCCAAATTATTACACTTCTGTTTAAATATATGATTTTACTTTCATATAAGTATGGTAATGAAATTTAGTATAATTGCAAAACATAATTTTCATCATGATATTATCATCATATTCATTCTGAAGTTCTAATCAATTCCTATTAATTTTGCTCAGAATGCCCATTTAAAGTTTTCAGAAACACCTAAAAAGTTCAGATGACAAAGTGTCAAGTTTTGTTTTCCTGAGCACATGCACATTTAATGAAACAGGCAGCACAGCATGACAATTTTTCAATAAATGAATTAATTATTATAAATCTAAATCAACAATTAAGCTTTCAGCTGACAAGGTCAGGTGGAAAAGGACCCATGTTTTATGTAATGTCATATATAATATTTATATATAATGTCACAAGTTTCTCTTTCGAGTCATTTTAAGTTATGAAATGGTTTGTGTTCTTATGATAACATAGATAATTAAAACATTTACTTGCTATAAAAATACGGGAATTGCTTTATTTTAAAATGAACTAAAACCTTGAAGCTCACAAAGTAAAAGGGTGAAATATTACATTTAAAATACGTAACAACTTTTTAATTTGAATATATTATAGCTTTATATGAGTCAGAATGCCAAGCTAAAAGTTTACTGTAAAATGAGATATAAAAGTAAAATACAACAGACACATATATAAATAATTTAAAAGAGTATACCTAGTCATTTAAAGATATCAAACTTCCTTTTTTGGTTTTAAATTGAACTAATTAGCTTAAAGGGTAAAATATATGATTACATTAAATAACAATATTACGTTATGTAAAAATATATTATTAACATAAATAATATAAAGATCATACAAAGTCAAATTTCTCCACTGAAATAATTTTTATTAATTCCATAGTAAAAATTATAAATAATTCAGCCGAACTTCTCACACTGAGAGTTATCACAGATATACCCTAGTTGAAACATAAATATTTAGCACAGTGAATAAATGAATTGCATTAAAAAATATAAATGTGGCATAAAATTTAATGCATATGAAATACACATTAAATACAGGTGAAACAGAAGGCAGTTATTGTATCTTGCCAACCAGCTTCAGATTACAAATAAAAACTGTAAGAACTTAATTATACAAATAAATTTTCAAAAGTTTTAATTTTTTACAAATGTTAGCAAATACACTCTGTATTAAAAAAAAGCATCTAGAAAAATTGTCCAATAACATTGAAATTAACATGCAAATGTTTCTTAGTCGCACATGCAAATTACAGAAATGCAAGGCCAATGACAAAAGGAGAAGGGTTTTTAAAGCCCACATTAAAACACATACTATAAGAAATATTGCACGGCCACTGTGAATTAAATACAAACATAAGCTTTATATAAAAAATTAAAGGGCTAATTAGTATATAGGAGAGAACTGGATGGCAGATTTTACATGGAATTCTAATATAAAGACTGAACTCAATCATATAAATAAACACATTAGAATATAAATCAGTGACTTCCGTTTAGTGAAATGGAAAGAGAATATAGCTCAATAACAATTCACTGACAGCTCATTCTGGAAGTTCTCAAAATAGCAAAAGAAAAAATAAAACCTGTAACTGCATCATTACATTGGATAACTAATTTGCATATTCTGATGTAAAAATGGAAAGGCAAATAAATTTGTAAAATGTCTGGAGAAGTGATTCATGCCTAATAGCTGAAGTGGCAATGGTAGTGTAAGACCGCCCCTCAGCAAATTTTGTTACAGAATTTACAATACCTATTATTAAAATTATCAACATTAAGAAAAAGCTGAACATAAAAATAACTTCTCAACTGAATACAAATATAACAAAATATTCAGAACTTTGCAGGTATGCTAAATATTTTATTATGCTTTTCTCCAAAAAAAAAAAAAAAAAGCCATGAAAAGATATTTCTGCAGCAGAAAGTTACAGATCCCCCAATCTTCTACCCAATATGATGAAAATATTAGGAAAGATTATGTTTCAACAAATTCAATGATATTTTCATGCTCCCAAGAGAACAGCAGGGATTTAGGAGACATCTATCAACTACAAAACAGCCTATGAGAGTGATGGAGTTAAACAGATTTTCATTACATCACAAATATTCTTCACACTAGATAGAGTGAAAGCCTTCAACTGCATCAGTTGTAAGACAGTTGCAGTTGAAAGCTATGAAGTGATCAAGCTTATTTCTAAAAATTAGTATTCTAATTAATTTCTTCTACTTATGCATTGACACTTTAGCATTAATAGTGAAAGTTCCTATTCCTCATACAGAAGCATCACACAAAGTGTACCTCTAATAACAGTTAAATTCCTTCAAAATAATGCACTGATGAAACTCTAAGACCATGCTTTTGAAATAGAACTATTTCAGAAATCGAAAGTCAGTATTAATTCAAATGATATAAAAATATTAATCTATAAAAAGAAAAATCATAAAGTGTCTTTCAATCCAATTTGTCCTTTTGAAGCTCCGGATGGAACAAAGGGAAGTTCGCATAAAGTTATTATTAATAATAAGTTTGGTCAATGCATAATAAGCTTACAGAATTTTTAAAAAGCTATTCCCCCCTGCTGGGGTAATATTCAGAACCCAGTTTTAACAGACAGCATCAATTTTATTTTCCACCATTAAAACTGACCCCCTCCTGCTTTGGTAACTGTATCAGGACTGAGTGTTCTGTGCATACTCTTTGGAAACATGGTAAAGTCTGTAACAGGGTCCTTATCCTCAAGTCTCAAGTCCTGAATTGGAACAGTGAGCTGATGAAATGTTAGCTTTGTTCTGATGTAGGTACTGTGCTGGAAAATGACTGCACGTGAAAGGGATTTAAAATCCTCTTTTATTAAATCACCATTATTTACACACTTCCCAACTCGGGAGAGATACAGAAAGTAAAAGACCGCACTTGGGCCTAACTTAACAATCAAATAAATTTAAACTAAATTTAAATAAAACTTAAATCAAACTTTGCTCACAGAGCGATTCGCGGAGATTGGCCTCTAACTAAAAGGGTGCGTAGCAAGATATACTAATACTAGCGCACTTCAAGTTAATTCAATATGCAATCACGTAGTAAGCACTATGGCTAATAAATTTTAACTGCTAGCTGGTCAGACGAACGTTGAGCAGAGTGACCGTGATCTGAGACTGAAGCTCTCTCACCTTGAGAGGTTTCTACCTCTGGTTTAAATAGTACTTGGCTGTACTTCAAAATTAGCATAAGCTGAAAACGCGCGCTTCTTCTGACGGGAAGTTGAAACAGAGAGGAGATAGAAAGATTTAAATTAAAATAAAACTTGGTTAGTTTAACTAAAACCTTACAACTGTAGTGATTTAAGAGTTGCATAAATTACATAATTCAAAATAAATTTCAAAACAAATTTCTGCATGATGACCTAAAAACTCATTGCATGAATAGATGCATTAGCAAATGCAGTGATGAATTTTCATCAGGCTATCTTCACCACAGAAATAAATTATGAAATTTTACAAAAACACTTCTGTACAAAGCCCTTTGCCACATGTTTACTCCAAGACCACAATTTTGTTACCTACTTTCATTAGATCCCCCTTTATTTCAAAGATACCTCCCCATTTATTTTGTTTCATAACAGTAAATTTTATTTAATTATTTATTAAATTTAAACAATTCATTGCGCCATTGCTGCAAGGAATGAAATTTAAATTATAGTAAACAGTAATTACTTAAAATAGTAATTTTAAGATAAAAATTATAATTTAAACAGAAATTGTGTAAACAAATTAATGCTAATTATGAACTAATCTATAATATCATTTAAATTCAGTAGCATAAGCAAATCAAGTTCAACCAAAACTTGAAAAAAATTCTACTAATTAATAAAAATGAAACTAAATTTTATTAAAATGCATACATGAATGATTGCTGAGTAGGCCGGAGACAGACTTATCAAGGGGAAGTTGCCTCCAAACCTAGCTCCCCAATCATTCAATTCGTGTTTCGTCATTCATGTATTCCAGGGTAATATTTAAATGATATTATGATATTATAGATTAGTTCTGACTGAATTTAAATAGAAACTGAACTGACTGAATTTAAATAGAAACTGAAGAACTTAGACTGAATTTAAATGATATTATAGATTAGTTCATAATTAGCATTAATTTGTTTACACAATTTCTGTTTAAATTATAATTTTTATCTTAAAATTACTATTTTAAGTAATTACTGTTTACTATAATTTAAATTCCCCATTTATTATATATATAGCAAAGAAGTCCTTAATTTCAAAATTAAAAATCTCAAATGCAAAGATCGATACAAAATAATACAAAAAGAGGTAATTTATTGCCAAATAAGTTAAAATTGTTATATATTGTTTAAGACTGCTATGTAGAAGTTTTGAATTGACAGTTACAAAAGCTGTCAACAGCTGGTGCTGTAGGATGGTGACTTTGGATTTTAAATGTAAACATATCTAGGCGGTTTCTCAGCATTTTCCACATGCTGGAATGCTTTAAAGCAATCTCTGCTGCAATTCTTCAACACAACATTTTCAGGAATAACTAAGTTTGCCTGCGACCAAAACTTCCAACCGCATCATCAGCTATGCTGCCTGTCTGTTGGACATTTAGTGAAGAGCTTGGGAATGTTTTCATATCGGGTCCTTTGGAACATTCAAAAGTGTTTGAAAATTACATTTTCCTACTATAGGACTGTGATCTAACCTCTGGTATGCCAGTACTACAAACAGCCCACCAGCAGCCGAGCAGTAAAGTCATTGAACACTGCTAGTTTGGTGAAAGGTTCGAATCCCACGAACAGGCTGGTTGCTTGGGTGTTTTTCCCATGCGTAATGTGTATACAAGCCAGTTTCCCTTACAAAAAAATCCACAAAAGCATCCCTTCCCTTAGGCAGATAGCCCTAGTGTGCTTTGATGTAATCTCAATAAACCAAACACACTATTTACAAGCAGCATATATTTGGTGGATAGGATAAACACTCAGTTTTACTGGCCCTACACAACACTTTAACTGTTCAACAAATACACCTGTTGGGGCCAATCCCTTCATAATGCTCAAACACATACGATGCACATATCTAGAGAATATTACTGTCAGAACCCACCACTGATCTCTCAGTGTTCTAGCTTTCACCGTAACTAAATACACATGGGACACATTAGAACGGTATACACAGCCATCTCAGAATAAGTGAGCAACTTACTTTGCAATTACAAGACTATCCTGCAGCTAGTCCTGCATGACAGCATTTGAAATTTGCAAGACATCTTAAACATAGCTATTATTGGTGCCTATGCATCAATCTAATATACAACAGTTTTTTATTTATATTTGCTTAATAAATAAGCTGATCGCTATCCAGTTTTACTCATTTCTTCACCTATATCTCTTCACATGAAAAGTCAAATTTTACCGTAATGGAACAATTTTTCTAGACATTTTTTTTGGGGGGGGCAGAGTGTATTTCACCTGTTGAGAATTCAAAGGAAATGGGAAAGAGAGATTTTCTTTACTGAAATTGCAATAATATTAAATAATTTAAAACAAACACAAAAACACTTTTATACCATAAATTAATATGTAAGGAAATAGTGAGAATCGTAAAAAAATATTCAAAATTTTAAGTACATATAAATCATTGAATTTTCAACAATAAATAATTAACAATTATTTTCTATATTATATGCACAAACATAATGAAGGACTATAACATTCCATATTAGGAATTTAAAATAGGTAACAAATGTGCTTCTGAATTGTAAATATACCTGTCTAAGGAATATAATTCTTGATTGTCACTGAATAATAAAAATAAGTATTTCAGAGTTTCTGCTAAAAAGAAGCTCTCCATCATATCTCTTGGCTTAGTTATCTGGGGATTACGCACATCACCAATAGAAGTATAACCACCATCTTCAACTTTGGCATATTTTTCAAAAGCTTGAAATATATTCCATCCCCATTCACGATATGTTTCATTGTGAGTTAAATGATACAAATACCACAAACTTTCAACAGTTTCTGGGCGAAGCAGGTTGTGGGCATCATTACTCTATCAGAAATTAAACAGTATGTAAATATCAGTTCTAAAATATTAAAAACAATACAATTGTAATAATTTTGAAAAATGCTACAAAACTTTTAAGAGCACTTTCAGGGAATCTTAATAGCATACATTAGAAATATAATTTCTAGAAGACAGACAAAATATACATTTCAGAGAAATATTCACCAAAATAAACATATCAAAGTCCATAAAATTATACATAAATGACAGTATAAGAAACAATAAAATGGCAACAAAGGAAAAAAAACAATAGCACTTTCTTTTACAATATGAACCTGACTTACTAATCTAACTAGCAAAAAGTCCAAACTAATAAATGCTGGACATACTAGTACGAATGACATTAAAAAGCAGCAGTTCTATGCGAGAACCTGCACTGTGAAGGGCTTCATCAAGCACATACTTTTGTGGGACAAAAACTAATTTAAAAATTAAATCTAAATACTTAAAGAATTAATTTATATACTTGAAAAACAATCTAAATATTTAAAACAAACCACAGTTAGTTAAAGCAAATAATACACATCATCTGAAATTTTATGAATGCAAACCAAGAGTTTTTAATGTTTATTCGAGTAATAAACCCTGTTACTTTTAAAATAGCCATTTAAATGCCATTTCTTTTACTCTTTAGCTTTTCTCATACAATGGTAACAACTACTATTAAAAGAATGATCTCGAATTCACTTTTCCGACTTTAAGTGTAGAGGATTTTAAGTCTGAAATGGTTTCAACAATAAGGAAATTTATGTTAGCAGGAAGATGACAGTGCATTTCATATATAAAAACGGGTGGGAGTAGCTGTGATCTTGAGATGCATATTTTAAAGCAGCAGAAGATAAAAATTTGCCTTGTACACTGTTTACGTGATCATCTAAAAATTTTAATTTTAAGCTTAATGCCAGATTTCTTTTGCCATCTGCTGATTTACACAAGTGATTTTAATAAAGGGAACTAAAATTATTGCACACAATGCTAGCCACCAATACAGATAGAGACAGAAGTAAAGTGATGAAAAACTTGCCAATTGGCAACTTAAAACTTTGCAGGATTAGTTTAAAAAAAATTAGATGTAAAAGCACAATGGATGAGTTTTCATTGTGAATGTGTCACAGCGTTGGTTAATTACTAAAATATGATTCTTTGTATAACCCTGTCGCTATATATCCCACAATTTTAAAAAAAAAAAAAAAAACGATGCACGAAGGAGTTATGCGAATGGGACGAAAATCGGTAGAAGTGATGTACATGTACAGAAAAACAAATGATTACAGTTTGAGAAAATTTGGATGATTTATTGAATTGATAGAGCTTTACAAAGTGAAAAAGTCAGTAACATGTTTGTCCACCTCTGGCCCTTATGTAAGGCATCGATTGATAGAGGTTGCGGATGTCCTCCTGAGGGATATTGTGCCAAATTCTGTCCAACTGGCGCATTAGATCGTCAACATACCGAGCTGGTTGGAGGGCCCTGCCCATAATGCTCCAAACATGCTTAATAGGAGAGAGAGATCCGGCGACCTTGCTGGCCAAGGTAATGTTCGGCAAGCAGTAGAAACGTGCAGAGTGGGGGGTGGACATTATCTTGCTGAAATTGGCGTGACATGAAGGGCAACATAACGGGCCTTAGAACTTTGTCGACGTACCGCTGTGGTGTAAGGTTGTGATGGATGACAACCAAAGGGGTCCTACTATGAAATGAAATGGCACCCCAGCCCATCACTCCTGGTTGTCAGCTTATCTGCCGGAAGACAGCCAGGTTGGTATCACACCGCCGTCCAGGGCATCTCCAGACTCGCCTTCGCTAGTCATCGGAGCTCAGTTCAAAGTGGGACTCATCACTGAAGACTCCAGTCCGTGACATTCCAGTGTGAATGAGCCTGACATCACTTCAAACGGGCTTGACGTTGTACAGAGGTCAATGGTAGTCGGTGCAAGGGGCGCCGTGACCTCAGCCCCCTTTCTGTGAGCCATCTATATGATTTATCTCACAGAAAATAGATTATATGACACAGTTTCATTTCTAGGAAAGAAGAATTTGTTTTTCAAGACTGC
Organism: Stegodyphus mimosarum; assembly: GCA_000611955.2. Taxonomy (NCBI): domain Eukaryota; kingdom Metazoa; phylum Arthropoda; class Arachnida; order Araneae; family Eresidae; genus Stegodyphus; species Stegodyphus mimosarum. Next base: position 295,993 of record KK122043.1, on the reverse strand, counting down.
AAATACTATAAAAACTTGATAAACAAAAGCCCAAATATACAGGTGTTGGAAATTTTAGTTATTTGTGATCTAGTTTTATCTAATTGTCCACAAACATGTTCTGCTTTAGATTTACATCATCTAAAAAACAAAGTTATTTTAGTTACACAGCAGTTAGGTGTAATTACTGATAAAAGTGGATAAGGATAAATATCCAGGGCATCTTTTGTTACACTTTGCTCCACGAAACAGTTGATGTCATAAATAAAAGTCAGTTATCTATTGTACTGAAGTTACACTGATTAAGAAGGAAACTGCAAGATTAATTTCTGAATTTTGCCATTGCAAGAGCAGATAGGCTGCATGCGGACAATTCTGCTGGGTAAATGAAGTTGCAAAAATTGTCAGCATATGATAGTTGTGCCAAAGTTTAAAGCTTGGCTATAATGACAGGACCTTATGAGAAACATTTATTGCACTGCAACTTTTGCTCATTGTAAGTGAACAATAACATATTCTTTGTAATAAAAATACTCTTTACATTATTTAGAACATCAAATTTTTCACCCTTTTCCTGTCCTTAAAAAACCATTACAGGAAATAAGTACATACGAATGGCACCAAAGAAGCAGGAGTTTTCTTCGAGGTTTGTGAATATTGTCATTACACACAGCTTTTTCTAAAGTCAAAAACGAGTTTCGGTAATTGGATAGGAAAATATAAAAAAGATTTAGGTTTTATTTATTACCTATTTAAGTTGGAAACAAAACTTTTTTCCCAGCTACTTTTCCCAAGATAGTTGAGTTTACAGATGTGTTGTTTAATACATTGCAACACAAAAGTGAAGACACATTGTGTATTGCAAACGCAAAAGTTTTATGAAAGCGAAAAATTAGACTGCCGGTTTTGAAGAGAGATAAAGAGTAATGCAGACGAATAGATAAATAAATAGATAAACCAGAAAAATAAAAATAACCAAGAAATATTAACAAACATTCAGAACTTAGGAGTATATTTTATGAAATTCTGAACACAGTACTAATGCACACAAAGCTGCAATTTGAATCACACATAGTTCTTCAATTTGTGGCTTTATTATTCAAACTTTTTCCCAGATATTTGAAGAAATTGTCCTAAGCACTTTATGTCAGTATTAAAGCAACTGTATATTTAATGTTTTCACACAGTTCAAATCAAAATTTAACAGCAGTAATTATTACAGGTAAGTAACAGTATTAAATTTAACAGTCTTGTAATAAGTACACATATAAATCAATACGAGACATGGCTTGTTAGATGAAGATGAATACACTGAACATTATATTTAGTGACGTTTACATATTAGCATATTAGCATACTATTAATGACTTTCCATCAATTAATGTGAATACTAAAAGAAATTTTCCTAAATTCGAAATAGTTAAGGCAAATCTTAGTGAAATGCAAGTCCAAATGTGGTTC
>KK122043.1:234210-294483 GCA_000611955.2 Stegodyphus mimosarum | reverse complement strand
GTTATTTTATCAATTGTGACATTCTAATAACCATGACAAAGCCTACAGAAGAAATATTCTGAAAAGATGTTGTTGCTAAGTTCACCCAATAAGAAAGGAGGAGTTCATACACAAGCTTTTGGAATCCTTCCATAAAAATAAAAAAAGCACATTTTAAATAACAGGTATTAATAGATTAAATTTATTCGTATATTGTTTTGTACAGACAGATGCTAGAACGATTAAGTACAAGCACAAATTAAAAATTATTTCTAATGTCAATGATAAATGACACATATAAGTTACAAATATACCAAATTTTCTATTAAAAAAATTTTTTTTAAATATTTCCAGAAAGAAAATGCTTTAAAAGCTTATAAAAATCTCTCAGAATAACAGAAATGACAATGGATATGAAATCACAAGAAAATGACTTACAAATATTGACTTTATACCATATGTCTAAATTCAAAATTTTTTTGGTACAGCACAAAATATCCTGAAAATTTAGTTCTTCTTCTGACATACTTTCACAAGCCGTTTTCGATTCATTGGAATATTTCTTTGTGTATTTTACTTTCTGGAGTCATACATGTTACATTTGTTTGACATAATAAAGTAAAATATATAATTTTTTGTTGGCAGTAGATGCAAACATAGGTGTTGCTTCACAAAAATACAGTATTACCCTCTTTAAAATGTCATTTAATTAAAATGAAAATTTAATGTTTTGTTTGTATACTGAAGCAAGAAAGATATCGAATGAAAAGAAAAATAAGGTTGACAATCTGTTTCCTATACATTCATGTTTAAAGATATTCAAATATCTGAAAATATCTAAATCTCATCTATTTTTCACACAAACATCAAAACAATGCACACAAAAAATATTCAAAACATACTGTACCTTAATTATAATATCAGCTGTCCCATGTGGCAATAAGTTAAAATATGCTATCTCAGGGCTTAAAAATGTAGCAGTTTTAGCATACATATTATAGCAGGTCTCCATCAAATCAAATGCAAAACGTAAATGAGAAGAGGGCATTCCATAATGGTATCCCAACGCTAATGTTCCAGGCAAGTAGCAAACAAGATGATCCTAAGCAGTAAGGAAAATTTTCAGATGAAAAGAAAAGTACTATTATTAACACAAAAAGCGTGGATGCCCATGCATGCAATCAAACAAAAGAAACATTATTTTCACTGAGTAAAACAGAATGCTATATTATAATTCACATAATACACTCACGTTTGTGAAAATTGCAACACCATGAAGGACTTACGCGAGTGAGCTGAAATTTTCAGGAAATGCAAGAAATGCAAGTAGCGCATGATATGCAAATGATCAGAATTGCAAATCCGTAGCGCATGCGTATGCTGAGCAGCGCCCTCTGAACGGCTGATGGATCCGAATAAATAGACGGCTGTAGCGAGGCGTGTATGGTTATCAGTGGTTATCTGCTAGTGGTAAACGTTAACTCAATCTGTACTTATGCCTCGTCGACGAAAGAGAGCGAGATTTGAACAACTTACAGAGTTTGAACGAGGGAGAATCATCGGCCTTCGTGAAGCTGGATTGTCGTATCGTGCAGTAGCCTCTCGTGTGCAGCGTAACAGCAGCACAGTGATGCGCGTTTGGAAGCAGTGGACGGACGAGTGTCGGACAACTCGGAAATCCGGGAGTGGACCCCGAAATGTGACGTCAGCTCGCGATGATAGACACCTGGTCCGCATGGCGCGGACGGACCGTACAGCTTCCTCTAGACAATTGGCAGCACTGTGGTCAATAGCTACAGGTGTTTCATTGTGTGCTTCATCAATTCGTAGACGTCTGCTGCAGTGTGGACTGCGCGCACGGACTCCTTTATACAGGATCCCCCTAACGCACGACCATCGCCGCCTGCGGCTACAATGGGCCAATCAGCATAGAGACTGGCGTGCTGATTGGCAGCATGTCGTGTTTTCTGACGAATCCCGCTTTAATTTGTGGTACCATGATGGCCGCATTCGTGTCAGACGCTATGCCGGTGAACGCCACCTTCCGGAGTGCATTATCGAACGCCACAGTGGACGAACACCCGGAGTTATGGTCTGGGGCGCCATAGCATATCATAGACGATCTCAATTGCTACGAATTGTGGGCAATCTGAACAGCAACCGGTATATCCGTGAAGTTCTACAGCCCGAAGCTGTTCCCTTCCTTCAAAGCTTGCCAGGCGCTGTATTTCAACAGGACAATGCCCGCCCTCATACTGCTCGGATTGTTAAATCCTTCTTTGCAGCGCAGCAGGTACAGCTTCTTCCTTGGCCTGCGTGTTCCCCGGATATGTCGCCAATTGAACATGTGTGGGATGTCATTGGTCGGCGTCTTGCTCGTGATCCTCGTCCTGTTGCGTCTGCAGACGAACTTTGGGTACGCGTACAAACGATATGGAATGCTCTTCCTCAGTCAGACATTCAAACTTTGTTTGACTCCATGCCACGTCGTGCAGCAGCACTTATTGCGGCGCGTGGTGGCCACACAAAATACTGATTCTGATCTCTTGTTCTTGTTTGTTTGCTTTGAACATTTAATCATTTATTTGTACCACTACCACTCAACTGTGTATTAAATTGCATTCAATTATGACGATTCCTTCTTGGTGTTGCAATTTTCACAAACGTGAGTGTACTTGGCACATAACATAAGCTAAATAAAAAAAAATTCAAAAAAAAGTTTCTAAACTTTATTTTACAAGAAATATTTGCATAGCATCTGTGTTCAATAGAGTTATTTAATAAAGTTATTTAAACTTATTTTACATATTACAGAAATTCTGGGCTGAACAAACACGTGATTTCATGCAAATGATTTCAGAATAATACTGACTGGACCAGGCATCAACACTAGTTAGTAGCCTCAAGAAAACTTACTTTTTACACATTTTAGTAATAACTTAAAATTTTATTACGCTGTTAATTTTTTTAGTCAGAGGAGAGAAATTTAATAATAAATTTCAAGACAATTTGAAACTCAAATTTTTTTCACTGTCTACTTAAATGTTATTCGGTTACAATCTAATTTATAACCTACCATATCGAATGTTAATCTATTTCACTTTCTTTGTTAAAGAAAATTAAACTTCAATACACCCTTCCTACCCCCAAACACAAATATTCAGATTTACGCATAGGATTGCTCTAACATACAGGGTGATTCTTAATTGTTTTTAAAAATTAAGAGAGGTGATAGTACCCACCCAGAAGAACAATAATTACCACAGAACATAGGGTCGCATTCCACTGCGGGAGGCAGAAAAGAGGAATATTAGAATTCCAACCTGAACTAACAATGTTCGGAAGTTCAACATTGTTCATTCAACAATGTTCGGAAAGCGAATGAACGAGAACAAAAGTTGTGCAATCAAATTTATTGTTCAGCGAAAAACTTACAGAAAGTGCTCAAAATGCGGACCACACGTGTCGTTGCACAGTTGACATTGGCAAATAAACAACTGGCACACCCTCCCAAAGATTCCTGGCGGCGCGTTAATTTTGTCCACTGGAACGATTCTCACTGAGATCTTCAGCTGAGTCCACAGCACCTCGTACACTAAAGATTTCATGTGCCGCCAGAAGAAAAAGTACAGTGGGTTTAGGTCCAGTGAGCGAGGAGGCCAAGCCACAGGTCAGCCACGTCCAATCCATCGTGTGGGATACGTGGTATTAAAAAAGTTATGGACCATGACGGAAAAATGTGCTGGGGTTCCTTTGCGCATAAACCACATGTCTCTCTGGATGGGGAGTGGAAGAGCCAGCAATAAACTGGGAAGCATTTGTTCCAAGAAGATACGGTATGTTGTTCCGGTCAAACTGTTTGGCATGATGTAAGGGCCTACCAGGTAATCATCTAGGATATATGCTCAGACTTTCATGGAAAATTTCTGCTCAGTGGGGATTGCTGTCAGACCAAATGTGTTGATTGTGCACATTGAAAATCCTTCTCTCCTGAATTTTGCCTCATCACTAAATAATATTAATGCCGGAAATCGTGGAGAATTATTCCTCATTCCAAGCATCCACTGCACAAAGTCTGCCTGGCAGGGATAATCATCTGTGTCCAAAAATTGCACTTTTTGCACATGGTAGGGGTGCATGGATTCCTTGTGTAAAATACGCGACAGCACTGGCTGAGAAATACCCATTTCATATGCCACTTCTCGTGTACTTGTGGAAGGAGCTGCTTCAAATCTAGTCAAAACTCCCTCTTCCACTGCTGGTGCTCACGCATTTCGCGAACGTCTTGCATTACTTTTTGAGATAGCAAAAGAGCCTGTTTCTCGTAGTCTTCGATCAACACTGGAAAATGTTGGATGACCTGGAATCGAATCTGGAAACCACTGTTCTTACACTCTTCGTGCTTCGTGTCCATTCCTTTTGCTTCACCGTATATGAAGTGAATATCTGTCAATTCCTCATACATGTACTCCGCCATAGCATTCATGAAAAGTTTCAGACAATGTTATCAAGGTAATGCTTGAAGTGATGATGTGCCGTTTTCGAGGACACCGTTTGCTCTGCTTGGCTTTCTCTGTTGTTTTTCTGATTGGCTTTCCTCAACTAAGAGGAAAACGCTGCTTCTTTTCACTGCAAATTTGCATACAGTTAGTTCTTAATAGTGTTAGGAGACAGCCTCCTTGTTCTTCCTTGGTGCCTTTAAACTTTGATCTTCTTACCTTTCAGAGTGGAACGTGACCCTATGTTCTATGGTAATTTTTGCTCGTCTCGATGGGTACTATCACACCTTTTAATTTGAAAAACCAATTTAGAACCACCCTGTACGTATTTTGACACAAAATTCCCCCTTTTTTAAAAATTACATATTATTTTCTCCCATTATTTTGATTTTATGCCTTGAATTATGCCAAAGTACCAAGTTTCATTAAAATTGCACAAGATTTTTTTCAAAACCAGCACTCAGATTTTAGCTCAGCAATGTTAACTTAATTTTTATTGAAAGTATTTAGATATATCACGTCACTGTTCTAAATAATATTCCTTTCTTTCTTCATCATCCAAAATTGAATTCATATACAATTCAGACATTTTTTGTTTTGAAAGAATTTCATGAATTCTTTAATGAAAACTCTAAATAAAAATTATTTGTATTTCATCTTGACATAAACATTTTTATACAAAGTTAAAAACACTAAGAATTTCTTTATTAAAAAATTTTGGAGACATAGTACATAAATTTAAATACAAGAAATATTTGACAAAGATTTCAAAACTGTCACTGCATTTAAAGTGATAACAATGGCAAATATGAACATCATTCTCTTTTACGCTGTTTACGTTTTCTTTCATATGGATTTATTTTGCATTCCAATTTGTTTTCAACAAAAGTTTATGAATTGAATATATTAATTTTTAAAAACCTCAGGCGAACATCTTTTGTAAAATTCTAACTATAATAAAATTTTTAAGAATGTTAATTAAGGAAAAATGATGATTGATTACATCTGAGGATTGAAATTATCAGGTTTTTAATGAAAGTTTCCTGCCACCACAAATATCGTCTGCGCAAACAGTTCATGTTGGGATGTTTAATCATATTTTGTCAAACAATTTTTAGCATTTAAATGAAAGAGACTTGCTTTAGAAATGTTCACTTAAATTTTTCAACGCATGAACGATTTACATTAAGAAACTATTACCATATCTTACAAAGGTACAAGAATTATTATTTTACTTTGACTTTCATTCAAATCTTGGTCTAATGAAGAACTTTATCAGTTTCAGACTATATTGACTTACTGTGTAGTACTTATATTACTTCTGTGTAGTTGGAGAAAAGGATTATTAACAATACTCCATGCAACTAATGCCTGTAATTATTATTAATTATTTGTTTTCATTTAACTGTAAAATTCCACTGAAATAATGATCAGAAATAATGAAAGCAATGAGTTTGCAACTGGCATGACAAAATTCTTGCAGAAAGAGCATTTTAGCAAAACTGCTGCATTTATGAAATTATTCTACCAGATAGCCAAAAGAAAGTTTAATAATCTAATATATAGCTGTGTACATGAAATAATTTGAAAAATGCCACATCTGTAATAACCTGGAATATGGTTGAATATATAACATTGAAATATGTAAATCAAAATACTAACTATAAATTTCAATAGCCCCTTATTTCTTTATTTCAAATGGGTATAGTACTTGTTTATAATAAATCTCTCTAAACTGCATCATTACTAAATTAATGGTCACGATCATATGACCTTTTACATAATGGCAGTGACGTAAACTGAAACTCAGGCAGTCAATAATAATTTTAGAGCTTTATTAATCAGCCAATCAAATGATACTGAAATCGAAACTTTCTCACTTTGAATTAAGATGTCATTCTGAACACATCACACTTGATTTTAGCTTCTCATTACAGTTGTAAAAAAGGATATTTGTTTAAGACAGATAATAATTTACACTCCTTGAAGATGCATAGTAAGCAACAAACCTGGCAATAAATTTCTTTTTATTTAGTTAGCCAAGCATTTCAATAACACAACATAGATAAGTGGCTGACGTATGGCCTTTTTTTTTAAAATTATATCGGTACCATTACATTTTAAAAGTATAATTTCAAAGACAGCAAGTGCTAAGTCAAGAGAGATTGGAAGCAAGTGCTATGTGTTTAGAATTGAATCTTAATTCAAAATGAGTGAGTTTCGATTTTGATATCACTTGATTGGTTAATTATGAAAGCTCCAAAATTATTTTCGGCTGGTTGAATTTTAGCTCAAAATACCATTTACATGACCGGTGTTATGTAAAGTCATAAGATGGCAACTATTAAATTTGATATGACACAGTTTAGAGATATTACACACAAGGACTATTTTTTTTTTAAACAAGAAAAGGAACTACCTAATTAAAATGAAGTTTTAAGAGGCTACTGAAAATTTAAGTTAGTATTTTGATTTAAATATTTTTTATGCTTGTACTTTAGCAGCAAATTAGATTGTAACTAAATTATATTAAATAACAATATATTTATAAAATTTGAAGGCTATAATTTTAGTTTTTAATATAATTTAATTAAAACACGCATATATGAAAATGAGATGGAAATTTATTAACAAATTAAAACTTAATTGGAACAAATTGACAATACATCTTTAAATTACTAATTTCAGTCTAAGTACATCCCCATTCACTTTGCATCACTTTCCCTGCAGAAACCGCAACGCCAGATCTCTTGCCCAATCACTGTGCAGGGTTAAAAACAAAGTGCGCTGAGATCAAAAAGATTCCGGTAATGATATACGTACTTTTTTTGCTCCCTAAGCTTGCTAGCTGAAAGACGTCCCTTCTTGGCTGCTTCTATTCATCATTAGAAATGTCATGCATCATAATGAAAATTACGAGTGCATATTGTCTCCATTGTGCTGTGCCATGCCATAGAGCAATCAATAAGTAATAAAGATATGTTAAATTTTCAAGTGATTTGTAGTTCTTCAAAACTTCATTTAGTAAGATGTCATTAGTATGTCTGCAATTTTGAGTTATCTACAACGCAGAAACTTCCAACTACGATTATTAGAAAATGGTTCTACTAAATCTCTCAGCGTATTTTCTCTTAACATTATAAAGGTCCAAAATGTACTTCAAAATATATATATAAAAAATGGTACTAAATAATTTTCTAGATTCTTTGGCTATACAACTGATGTGAGGAAAACAGGAACAGTTGTTTGCTTTCAAGCAAACGTTCTATAACTTCTTGTTGGGAAATAAGCTTCAGCTTACAAATTAAATTATTCCAAGAACTGTTCAATGGAGTCGGAAGAACTGGATAGATACTTTCAATGAAGATTTTCTCAAAAGCAGCCTCAAAACTATCATTCTTTCAGAAAGAAGAGCTTATTGAGCTTTCAAATTATTCCTTCTTAAGGGTTGACTTCTTTTTTAAATTTTAGCACGAGAAAAGCACGACTAAATAAATGACAAGGAATTAAAATATTTATCGGCATTTACAAACACTGCATTCTTATCTTATCTGAGTATTAAAAACAATTGCAAAGACAAACTGGATGTTGCTCCCAATTTCTAAATGAACAAGTTGATTAAAGCAGGCTCAAAGATCACATTAATAAGGATGCACAACAATTCAAGACCACTTTTACTAAGGTTTTTTTTATTATTATTTCAATTAATTTTTAGATATTACAATTCGATTTTGTATTAAACATTTTTTGTTTAATTGTTAAAGCCTGTTAGCTTTTCTCTTAGATCAATCTTAATTTTAATATGAATGAATATATTAATATTTTTTTAACTTTTTGTATGCTAAGTTTATTAAAGAGCTTATTATTATATGCTAAATAATAATTATGGTATAATACTATTTCAAGAATTTATTTAAATAAAACAGCAGACATACATTTATAGCATAAATTTTGAATAAAACAGTACTGATTTCAAAGTTGTTCAGACACAGACCCATGTTTAGAAGCAAAGCAAACATGAAGGTAGTGTCATCAGCCAAAGAATGCAACAATTTAAAATGAAAAGCTAACATATTAAAAATCTATACGCATTAGGAAAGACTGTATTGGAGTTAGAGCCAATAATGAGAGAAATAAATTTTTCTAAATTTAACAAACTACTACACAATCCAATTGATCGACTGAAGCTTTGTGGATAGTTTTTGCAGAATCAAAGTCAAAATTGTAATAAGTTTCTAATTGTGATTAGGCAAAGATTTGACTGTTTCTTCTTTTCAAAATTAAAATTCATGTCCCTTAATGCGAAATTTTAATGCTCTTTTAGTCTGGTCAATGCATCTCAAACTACACTTACAAGATGCACTATAAATTTCACAAGAATTAAAAGTATGGCATGATTTAGCATCAGGAGGGAAGCAAACAGAAACAGAAAAAATCTTTATGTAAACATTGATCCTGAAATCAAATTTATTGTAGATAATTAGTAAAGGAAGTAGATAATTGGTAGATAATTAGTAATCCAAGTAAAGAAAGGGAATTGTCTGGTTAAGTTTCAAAACTGAATAGGACGGCTGGAACAATCAAATTCATAACTAAATAATATATAGGTTTAATCTTCTTTACTATCACCAAATAGCGCAAATTTGTCATCCACGTAGCAAATTGAAAGCTAAAAAGAGTTTTTTAAATAATTTGAACTCCAAAAGTGTATGTAAATATCAACCAGTACTGTGTGGATTACTAATAGCCAATTCTTTAACTTGGGAATAAAATACACTTGCTGTTTTGCCTAATTTTAAATATTACATTGGTATGTTTCTTTTCCAGTTTAATAGTTTAAGAATGTATAGGATTTGTAGTATAATTCTTCAGGATCTCTTCAATACTCATCGGTTTCATCAATTTACTATTTTCTCACTCTCTTCTTATGTTGTGGTTAAAAATGTTTCTGGAGTGTTTTTTGAAATAATGCAATAATAGGTTTTGTTTGATTATACTTTCTGAGAATATTTATTGTATTTATCAACTAAAAGGTGTTAAACTAATACTACGGCACAATATGTTGCGGTAATACAGGATGGAGATCAGAGTAGTCATGCTTTCTGAAGCCAGAGGTTAGGGTACTCTGTAATTAGACAATCTTACTGAGGAGTATGCAAATGGAAAAAGGTTGAGGACAGTTGATCTTTTAAAAAAAAGTATTATTGGTAGAACCAGTAATTACTGGTAATAAGGATAGATACTTTAGTATTACTGGTAATGTCAACATGTAATTTTTGCAATCCTTTCTTTCAGCTCTTACACCAAGAACTGAAGAACTCGCCTCACATTATTTTAATGTATTTCGCTAGCATCATTATAAAAAGGAAAAACAAAATCCTGTCACAGAATTTTACATCAAAGAAATAATCTGCTGCAGCCAAGATGTTAATCATATTATGGCTAAAACTACTAATAATTTTCTGTTTACATTCAGAACTATAATATTTGTCTGTGTGCATCTATACGTTCTCAGACATGTACAAGTTTAATATTATCAAGCTCCTAATAAAAATAATGAGCAACAAATTTTCTCATAGAAAAGATTTATATGAGAACACCCCCTTCATGACATTCAGCAGGCTCAATAACTAAAGTTAATTGTTCCAAAAGCTGCCATTAACAATTATCAGGTGCATAAAATGAGGTGAGCAATAAAAAAGCATGCATCTATTTTAGGCCCTTTCAACATCAGAGCAATGATGAAAATTTATATCACTGGAGTTATTTTCAAGTATTCCACAAGACATTTACTAAATTCTTTCAGCTACTCAGATGGTTAAATGCATAAATACAACACATGAGGTAGAGGGGGTTTCACATGAGAAGGGATTCCACTACTCCTAGTGGTCTTCATCGGGCATCAGCATTTTTAGTTTGCTTCATGTATTATTCTCGCTTATATCTGAGAGTCTGAAAAGTTTTTAGAGCAAATCTGTTCAATATATGTTTTAAATCTTTTACATAGAAAAATATCATCTAAAAGATACTCACAAAATCTACAGCACAATACAAATATACACACCATTTTTGGACTATAACTGCGGCCACTTAATAGCTCTCCAATAAAAGTAAATTTGCTTGGATGTGATTGTTTAACAAGATGCTTCATAATTCCATTAATAGCTTCAATGTAATCTTCTTTTAGCCTAAAAATTCAGGGGATAAGAATATGGATTGTGTTTATTACATGAATATTACAAATGAAAGAAAATTTTGTTAAAAATATATCAATAAGAAACACAACTTTATCTATAAAACTCAAATTCTTCCAGTAAAGAATTTTGTTATTATCGCTTTCATACATATGACTTTCAGAAACATTCATTATCTATTGGATTTAAGAGCTGTCTATACAGAATTTAAGTGGGTAGAATGATAATCTAGTAAAACATTAATTAGTCAACATGTCATGAGGCAAACAATTTATGTCTTAAGTGGGTATTGATATATCAAGGTAGAGTATTAAAGTTTAAACACTTTTAATACAAATATTTAGAGAAAAAGTTAGATTTAATAATTAACTGTTACTTGAACACAGTTTTTTTATAATGAATATTGAATCTACAAATACTACAATACATAAATACATTTGCTTATTAAATACATAAATATGTTTGCTTATTAAATACATCATTATGATACATAAATAAGTTTGCTTTTTTATAATAAAGACTGTTTCAAAACATGTTTTGAAGAAGAAATGAAAGAGGAAATGCACACTCACAAAGATTTAAACCAATGCAAGTATGATTTTTCTACTTGATTAAATTATAAATTCCCAAATATTTTCTTGATAGTTCTGATTTTTCAAGTCTTATTTTATGTATTTATTTTATACATAACTTATGTATTTCGCACATATGCAGCGATGCTTAAATGGCAAAATAGAATATAATTTTACAACACTACACAACACCCAAATATTTTGAAATTTTTAAAATGTTTTATTTCAGTTTCCACTGTCAAAGACTGAAGTTCATGTGTAACCATTTTTCAATAAAAATCATTTTGAAAACAGAAGAGTTGTGTCACTGGCTCCCATATAATAAAGAAAAGTTAACTATTCAAGGCTGTACCTGCCTAGTGAAAGCCACTTGCAACAAAAAAAACAAAGTCTACTTGCTAACTCATAACATATTACAAGATCTGTACTGTTTCAGCATACACCATTTACAGGAAAATTTAAGGTATCTCAAACTTCTGGAGAAAAATTTTGTATGGAATTCATATTTATAATGACTTATATTGACATGCATTTTGCTATGTTGAGTTGGTGATTTTCATTGCAGCACAATACAAAATAAAATCTTAAAAAAAGTTAAATTATCTTGAATGTCAAATAATCCGTAAGTCAAGAATAGAAGGGTTCTGTACAGTACAATGTCCATGATCACTGAATTTCAGCAATTCTGAATTTTGAAAATTTCCAGTTTTTAGATCATCAGTTTGAATCCAGTAAGATAAGTAAAAATTATAAAATAAGAAATATGAACTAGTTGTTTATGAACTACTGAAGCATTTATGACTTTAAAGGAATCAAAATTTACAAAAAATATCAATATTTGTTTGTTTGTTAAGCATTTTTTCAATGTAAATTGTTTAAGTTGTTTCGTTTTTTGCGCTAATAGTTTCGATTTAATTTTATAAATATAATTTCTTCTTCAGATAGAAATTCCACTGTTCATGCCTTGTAATCAACAAGTCAAAATTTCCCACTAAACTGTCAATCAAAATCACTTCATTCTCTAAAATCTCTTTGTCACTTTTTCATTATCAGGATTGATATTTTCTAAATTTAAAACTATAATACAGATTTTGTCATCCATTAGTCGATTGCTAACTACAACACTGTCATCACACTTCTGCTATATCATCTTCATTCCTTACCATTTTCCTACATTTCATCACAAATTCCATTAGCTGGAAAATTTCACCTTTTGTAATGTTCTGTTGTTCACAATAAGGTTGCTGTTTTGCATAATTTTGAAATTGTACTTTCTGTGCGCAAATCGCACCAATGCTGTTTTCTAACAGGAGAGCTATAGTAGACAAGTATCATATATGCTTACACTCTGCAGATCATCCTACAGCTCCAGGATTAGAGCCTTTTTAATATAACCGAAAATTCAAACTTTTATTTTGATAAGTGATCTATTATAACAACAACCTGTAAAGAGAATATTGATCAAATTTGCTAAGGAAGAATCCTATTTGCTACAATAATTGAACTTAATTTCTTCTAAAGCTAATTCTTTCTATCTTCTAACTGTTATGCCAACAAAAGAAACCATTATTAGCAACCTCCTACTCCAAACAAATATTTCTTGTCTGGGTCAGACGAAAAAATATTAGCCTCCTTCACACATCTACAAACCACTCAAAGGCTGAAAATGTGATTGTGACTAATGTCAATCAATGTATTGTCACTGGCCCTAGTTTGATTCCCTAGCCAGCAGGTGCTAGAAAGTGGCATACAGGAATCTTGGTTAGACAGGAGAAAAATGAATATTTCACACACCTGCTTTTTCTGGAATGTTATATTCTCCAATCATGTATCTTGTTAAAAAAATTCTCAAAAACAAATTGCTGGTGGTTCGAAGGTCCAAATATTAGATCATTCCGGGTATCAGATATCAGACTTTGTACTGTATTATTGAATGTACGGAAACAGTTTGAAATTTCAAATTTTAATAAAATTGTTCTCAACCTCTCACATACTTGAATAGGTAAGTCTGTTAGAATACTAAGAATTAGTAATAAATAAACTTTTAATGGTAAAAAATGATTATCTGAAATTAATCCATTCATAAAAGAAAGTATTTTTAAATAAAAAGGAAAAAAAAGACATCAAGGCACATATAAACACAAAAAATGCAGTTAACACTATAAGTTTCTTATATTCATAACAGCTACATCTTGCCAGAGCTTTGAGGCAAAATTAACATCAAGATATGTACTTCATGAGATATACACAAATGAGCATTTTAACTGCATCTTTTTCAACAAAATTAAACACATATTTTCACAAAATTTAATTTGAATCCAAAAGAAAACAATTAGCAATTACAAAGCGAGTCTTTTTATACTATACTTTTATGCATAGACAAATACTTCAGTCAATGATATGTATAGTTATACATTCATACATTATTCATAAAAAGGATTCCTTATGTTAGCACAAAAGCTGAAGCTATAATAGAAAATGTAGTCATGCTTTATTACATACCTGAGCAAATTTTGAAAATTAAAATGTAGAAATTGAATTTTACAACGTTTAATGATGAATCAAATCATAAAAAAATTAAATTATTTCTGCCATTAATTTGTATTGCAAACTACAGCAACATTCATTATAATTTAAGCATAACATAAGCTAAATTGATAAGTTGTTATGGAAAACACATTGATGATTTTGAATATTTAAGAAAGCATTACTAAACACAACTTCCAATAAATATGATAAAATATACCTATATGACAAAACAATTTTTAAAAAAATTATGTAGCAGAGTAAACATACCAATCGATTGTCCTTCCAGTTTGTATCCACTGCTTTAATAAATATTCATAATAACTATCTGATCTTGCACCTACGGTTATTGTTGAAGTAGAACGAAACTGACCACTTTCAGCATTAATGAACATCGGAATTAGTCCATCCTTTTTCGGTAATGAATGAAGATGCTGAGATACTTTGAAGGCTTCCATCTATATGAAAGTTAAAGAAATAATGAACCCGTTTTTATATATTAATCAAATATTCTTTTAAAAACTAAGTACAATTGTAAGGGGGTGAAAAAGTAAAAAAATTCATATTCAGAGAATTTTTATCTTATCTTCCTGCAATCTATACAAAAAATTATATTAATAAGGCTTTTTACAAATTCTTATATGCACACTTTTCATTACCATTATAGGTGGTGATACACCAAGAGTAATGTCATATTTTCAACTATAAAAAGAATTTCAAGGTCATCAAAAGTTAATACATTAATCATCCTGCTATCAGTATCTAATAAAGCACTTTTGGCGAAACTTGATAAGCAAACTGTAGTGAATGCTTTTTGATTCTTGCTTCAGCTACAGAAGAACAGTTATGGCAGAGAACTATTGCAGCACTGAAGACGGTTGAGAAATCTTCCAAGATGGAGAAGATCTGTGACATGCAGTTCACTCACCATTGCAATTGATAAAACTCCAAGATGCAAGTTCTGTGAAGTTTCACATTAAATTAGCATACCATAGGAGAATAAGGATGCTGAGACTATTCTTACAAAATTAAACATATTCATGACCTTATTGTTTTGGATTGTAGAAAGCAAAAAACACTCGACCTGTCAAAATTTTCAGAAAAATTTTCAAGGTCGCTTTCAAACTGTAAATATGGGTACATGCAACTGCAGAAGAACGTTGGCAATAGAAAGCTCTTGAGTTTATGTGGAAACTATACTGTACCAGTCAAAAGTAATCTACCTCCTGTGATAGGTTCATATATATATATTTTTTTCCTTTTTGAGATATACTACATGTTTGACTTTTGACACAGTCTCAGGGCTACATTATGCTGACCTATTTCAAAACTATTATTGTTAGCCTGGAAGAAAGGTTAGCACCAGATACAGTGACATTCATGCAATATGAAACACCACTCAATATTGCTTCTCCTGCCAAGTAACAATTACTGCAACTTTTACAGAGCATTGAGCAATAAATTGTGATTCAGATTTCCTATCTAATTACCAATAACTTTTCATTCTACAATTATCTGAAATTATACTGTCACATCTTGTCTTCTGGCAACAGTCTATAATAATTATTTTACCGAATATCTATTACAGTAAAAATTCTGTATTATATTCCAAGTAAGGTTATTCAGTCAGTAGCAATGAGCCCAAATGAGGCTCTCGGAGCCTTTTGATGCTGTCCTCACCATACAACAGAAAAATGAATAATTGAGTACATAAAACACTGAATACATATGAGAGCTTGGGTTATTCTTATAGGATATAAAGTTCACACAAATGACCCAACAATATGTCTTTGAGGCCAAAAGCAATTAATAAAAAGTGTTTGAAAGAAGGACAACACTGGAAATTCAACTGAAAATAGAATAATGTCATTAACAGCAAAGCAATATCTTAATTTCCACTGCAGCTGCCTGGAAAATCCAAGCAAACAGTAAAAGATGCATGGTCCTGATGGACATCTATCCAAAGGGAATTAGCATTTAATTTTTAAGATTCCAGGAAATGCTAATGTCATTTTAATATATTTGCTATTTTATTCTCACTTGACAAACTTCGAAAATAATTGCTGTTGGAATATTAGAAATAATTACGGTTTCCATCCAAAATCAACCTGAAGAAATCTAAATTAAGAAATTAAATTTTTAATGCATTGTTAATTCAATAACTTGATAACATAGCTGAAAAATTTTGACTTACGCATGAAAAAACATAATACTAATTAAGAAAACTTGCCTTCATTAATATAAATTTTTAATAGACTTTATTCATGAAACAATATTACTGAACTGGATCATATAATGGAACATCATAATTACATAGATTAAATGTAAGCAAAACAAATTTTTAAAGAAGCAAATTAGTACTTTGGCAGTTTAGTGCAATAATTAATCATATAAATATCTTATTGGAAGCATAAGGGTATTTTACACATGATCAACACTATAGAAACAACCCTCGAGGAACATGTGCATAATTAATTACATCTGTAGCACTATGGATTCTTCATTGGCCAAGTGTTAAAATCGCTAAACACTGGCAGTTCGATCCGCGGTTCATATCCTGGCACATGTTTTCATGGTTTTCCACTTGTGCAACACTGATAGATACAAGCCAAATTCCCTCAGAAAAGGCATCCCTTCCCATAGGCAGGTAGCCTTTGAGATTCTCTGCGTTTGTCCCATGGTTTCCAACTTGTGGCAGACGCATTTCCATGTGACGGCTTAGTCACGGGTACATGAAAAAATTAACAGTAATAGTACAAAATAATAAAGCAGTATAATGAAAACTGATAAAAAATAAAATGTTCAAAAGTTTAAATTTTCCATTGAATAAAAAAAAAGTAACAGCAAGTAATATTTATATGAATGTCACTGACCTTAAGTGTGGAAGAAAATGTGATTTTACAGCTTTATCCTCGCTATCTGTACAAGATTTTTACTTTTATTTTGAAGAATATATTCTTTCTTTCAATTTATTTTTAATTAATTCTATAGTTTAATCTCTTTCTGGCCCAGTTCCTAATATATCCATAGGCCAGAAATACAGAGCATAATTTTCACAGAATCTACTTCAAATTAATGCAGCAAATACAGGTTCAGAAATTTTCTCACCTAGTACTAATAGTTAACAATGATACCTTCCATTTCAATGCAAGACCGCTTATTTGAAATTTACTGCAAACTGTACAGCTTTTTTAAAGTCCAAATGTTTTAGATAGTATTGACTTTTCATAGTATAATTTAAGCATATTCCATATGTCCTTCACAGTCACATGCAACTTTATTCACACATTCAAAATTTGTTATAATGAACTTTCATGTTAACGTTGCAAATTAAATGCTATCAAGTGGATATACAATCGAACCATGCTATAATGGAAAAACCTTTTGGTCCCAACCAGTTTTATGAACTTTAAACTGTTGTAGTATGAAAATTCGATATAATGAACTAACAGTACTGATACCTTCAATTAAAACTTTTTTGTATTTTTCATATTTTTTTCCAGAATTTCTACAAATTTTAATGAAAGAATCATTAACCATTCAAATGTTTTATGTTTAGGATACTAAGATACAAATTCCATCTCTAAAGGACATCTCATCCATACAAATTCCATTGAACCAAAAAGCGTGAACAGGTTTTCTCATTCCATTCAAATTCTTTGATTGAACTGCTAGGCAGAATTCTATTCATGGCTGATGCTCAAATGGAAATCTTGAAATTTTTCCTATTCAGGTAAAAAGAACAATCTTATGAGCTTGTGACTTTATAGATGATTTTTCCCTATCTTTATCAGTTTTTTTTTTTTTTTAGGGTAAACGTTTTCTAAGTTCTATCTGCCGAATAGGGGTTTCACATTCTTTAGTTTTTATAGATTAGAAATATTACTGA
This sequence comes from Stegodyphus mimosarum, assembly GCA_000611955.2. NCBI lineage: Eukaryota > Metazoa > Arthropoda > Arachnida > Araneae > Eresidae > Stegodyphus > Stegodyphus mimosarum. The sequence goes on along the minus strand of KK122043.1, from coordinate 276,824 downwards.
ATTTTTTTGCTGTAATCATATATACCTTAGGGAAAATTACTGTGTGACTGCTGGACATTGGATAAGACACCACAGATGACAAAATTCATTTTTCATCTTTTCCTGAAGAGCAAAATTCTCAGGTAGTCTTTTGACTAATCTCTACATTCTGTTTCTGCACCAAAAATTCATCTGCATGGTGAACTGTAAATGTACAGATTCTGCATTGAAGATGGGGGAACATTATTAAAAAAAATACCAAATGGATGCAGCCAAATCAATATCTGCCAGAAGTCTGAAAAATTAACATTTGAAATCAATATCTGAAAAAATATAACTCTATAATTTCTGCTCGTGGAAAAAATTTGAATGGGAGAAAAATGCTCATAGGGATATTGAAGAAGCATTGCTAAAATGGTTCTCTTTTCAAGGAACCTGTAATCCCCCAATGTCTGGAGCCCATGCTTCACAAAAAGGCAAATGAATTTGCCAAACACTTTGGTCAGGATGAAAAAAAAATGAACAAAAAGTTTAATAAATTGTATAAAAGAATATCAGTTAAATCTTAATATATTTTTAAATTAGATTTATCATTTATTTCTTTTAGTACACTTGATTAGATTTCTTTTTCTTTACTATCATTCAATTTTACAAATTTTTGCAAGATAATCTGCTTTTCTTATTGAATTGGATATATAGTTAACCAAATTTTCAGTCCCTTGAAATTCATTATAGTAGCGTTCAACTGCCTGGACTCAGTTATATGCTGAGGTATTTACTCAGTTCTGTGCAAACTAACTTCAAAATTCAGCAAAATACGAAATTTTTAAATAGTTGCTATTGGATCAACCTATACAAACAAAGAAATATGCTATTTTCGTACTTCATATTTTGGATCACCAGTGAGACGACTAATGTCCCGAAACTCCAGCTGTACTGTAGAAATTTCAGAAACAGTGCTATCTTGACCCCAAGCAGGAGGATGAGCATGTCCAGTTTGAAGGTTGACATCAGAATATGGTACTCCTGATGAACTTCGAAATCCTGGCATCAATCTATTTGCTAAGTCAACCTAAACATGATATATAAATACAATAAAAATATTAAATTACTATAACAAAGCAATACAAAAAGAGCTATACTAGAAAAAGGCAACAAAAATTATATTACAGGAACATAGGTCAAGAAAGGGAACCCTGGGTTAAAAGTAATTTCATAACTGCTAAATGAAAGTGAACTATACAAGTCAAAAAAGATAATAAAGTGAAATGCAGAACAACAAAACAAGTTCAGCACTCATTGTAATAACAGAGTACAAAGTGTATCGTATCACCTACACTAACTGGAAAAATTTATCTCTATTGGATATTAATTTCAAACGCAGATATAGTTATTAGTTAATACATATATGTATTACCAAGACAAGGAAACAAGCAATAAATAACAATGAAAAGCGTGAAGACATGATTTACAGATTAAATTCTATCTATCAATATATCATTTATAAACTGTTTTCTATACCAATAGTGTTTGTGCATTTTACTTTGTGTAATCAACACCATGTACTTTACTTTTATGCAGTATTTTTGTTCTCAAAATCTTGAATTTCTAAGTGATTTACTTCTAATTTTTTTCATAATTAACATTAACAAGTAACTTCTTTAAGCATTTTTCTCTACTTCTAACATAAATCACATTTGCACCCATTTTAGCTTCAAAGATCAGTTTTTTACACAAATTTCACAGTAGTTTCTCGGTTACCTCATCACTTCTTATAATTTTGCTATACTTTATTTTAAATCATCCTACTTAAAATGAACTTGTTATTTTATATATAAATTAAAATATAATTTTCTATTGTTTACAAACCTAGAAGTTTCCTAAATTTCAGTTTTACATGTTTAGGCCATTTTTCTTTATCAACACAACTTTTTTCAAATTCCTGAAATTCAAAAAGGTTAAGGAGTTAAATACTTGTAATATAATTTTCTTCTTATTATTTTGATACAAAAATGTTTTACCTATTAACGCTATATATTTATCTCAGTTTCAAACTTTCTGAACATTTAATTTAAGTCTGTAGTTTTTCATTAAGCACTGAATGTTTTAAAAATTTCTCCCCCAAAAAAGGGTGTGTACAAAAGTCCTGTATATTTTAATGTGTACAAAAGTCCTGTATATTTTAATGTGTACAAAAGTCCTGTATATTTTAATGTACTAAACAAAACTCATTCTAAAGTAATTTCTTTTTACATAGATTGTGTTCTACCAATATGTGGCCTATTTCAAACATGTAGCAAAAGGAAGCACACCATGGTAATGTACATACTCTCAAATACAGGGTGATAAAAAAATTCTTATTTTGTACCTGATGACATAAAATGATAAAAAGTACTCTTAACTGCATGCATCAAAGCTGAAAATTATTTCTATTTGAATCTAGAGTGGCGCATTTAATCTTGCTCCTTAATACCCATATATTCAGGAGGCCAAATTCTGCATTTATCTAATAATGCTATCTTAAAATCATCGGGTATGCCAAGATTACCTGAATGCTCTGTGTTTCATTACATCTCACAGAGGAAATTTAATTGGCAAGTGCTGTGGGGTCTTGCAGGAGGGATGTTTAGAATTATTCAAATGAACATATAACAGTACCTATGACATATACCATGAAAGTGACCTTTTTGAAAATAGGCCCTGTAAATGTTACCTTCCATAAAATAAGTTTATAAGAGAATACATAGACGCATACTATATCATAACCCAAGAAAGCGAATTGAAAACACCTTCTTTAATGATTTTTAAATGAATTATATCAACAATATTTCAGGTACACAGCAACTTCTTGATCAATCCATATAATCAGCATAAATTATGATTAAATTATGTCATTTTACACTGTTTTATGTAGCTATGCTGAGTTACATTACAAATAATTTTATAGAATTACCGTCTTTTTCCGAAAATAAGACACTGTCTTACTTTCTTTTTTGGTCCAAAATACGCGCTAGGGCTTATTTTCGGGGGAGGGCAAAAATAAAAGTATATTTATATATTTTTATTTAATATTTATTTTACACAGAATACAGAAATTTAAATTTATTCAATTACAGTCATGTCATCTTCTTCTGGAACATCGTCATAAATAAAATTCTGAATTATATTCTGATTTTCTTCCAAATCCATTTCCTGTTGAATCATTGGTCCGAATCTCTCATGTCTTGCGATATAGCTATCGTTAAATGAATACTTCTTGTCTAAGTAGCCTGTTCGTAGTGCATTGGAAACATCACTATCAGTTATTTTGTCCCATGAATTTTTTACCCAATTCACAACTTCTTGTAAGCCTGGTTTTACAAAATTACCTCGATGATTTCTTACCATTCTGTTTTCAATATATCCACTGATCTCCATCCGCAAATGATCCTTGAATGGCTTGTTTATTGCAGTGTCAAGTGTCTGGAGGTAACCAGTCATTCCTGCCGAAATCATTATTTGATCAATCTTCCTCTCAGCAAGAAAGTTTTTCATGTCTTTAGCGCGGTGAGTACTGGCTGAATCCCAAATTAGTAAAACAATGGTGGCAGCATAAAATCAACCCTTTTTCTTATAACTGCTTGGGTGCACCAGGCTTTTTCACTTTCAATGATATAAATTCCTGAACACGTTGAATCTGGTCTTTTTTACCTTTAGTGATTAAAAATGGCGATACTTTCTTGCCATCTAGACGAATCGCCAAAATATAACACGTGCACTATCGTAACCGGTAGAAGGAACGTAAATTGACGAAGAAGCCTTGTGGTGAACTGTCGTTTGAGCTCCTTGGTCTAGGAATACCGCGGTCTCATCTATAGCAATCATGTTGGAGAGTTGGTATTTCGAAAAATCGATGCCATCAACAAAAAGCTTAAACGCAAGTGCACGCTTAACAACTTCATTGTCTTCCAGCTTAAACAATGTTGTTGATCTCCTTAGAGACATTTCATATCGTTTAAGGAAGTTGTCTAACCAGTGTGACGATGCTTTAAATTCTTCTGTGGATATATCAAATTCAATTGCTGTTTCAAGGGCAAATTTTTGAATATCAGCCCTGCGCACAACGAAAGCCACTGCAATCCATTCCCAGATGCAAGCTTCCAACACAGAAAATAACGGCTGCCGACCTGATCCAACTCTGCGTTTTTTCTCATTTCCTTGGTCCACCAGTTGACACAGGTAATCGTAGTCTGCAAGCCATTTACGAGCCATACGGAGATACAGCATCTTCTCTTTACAGAATGCTACAAGATTTACACCTCTGGAGTCTTCCACGATTCCCTTTTTGTACTCGACGGAATAGCTCTTTCGTTTCTCATTTTAACTGGGGTTAAAAATTATTCACTTTATTTTTAAATAAAATTACGTATGAGGAAATAATCAGACTTACAAGACTGAAATTCATGAACGTTGTATACCTGCACTGTCGCTCAATGTAGACTGCTGCCTTATGTTGTATTTTTAAGATAAATTCCAAGAATTAATTTGAAATGAACTGTAGAGGTAAACAATTAATTTCTCGGAATATTTTGTTTCAAACATTTCACTGAAATATGAGTATTAGGAAAGCTAAACATATTATTACTTATACTTAATAAATCAACAGCCTTTTTTAACGAATTCTTTTTGTAACATTATTTTAACTAGGGATTATTTTCGGGGGATGTCTTATTTTACAAAAAGTTCCGAAAATCACGATAGGGCTTAATTTCGGAGGATGTCTTATTTTACAAAAAGTTTCGGAAATCACGATAGGGCTTATTTTCGGAGGATGTCTTATTTTCAGAAAAAGACGGTATGTACTCCCTCATGCACACACACATTTGTTTCTCTTGTCACTGATCAGTTTAGTATACAACTGTTTGAAAGCCCGGTAAAAATCTTCAAATGAATGACTTCAAAATATAAGAGCATTGCACATGCATCTTTCAAGTTTCATCGCAAAGAAAAGGTTGTGTGTCGTATGGTGAATATACCTGAAAATTAAAAACTGTAATTTGAAATTATAGGTGTGTGCTGCATGCTGGAATATATAGTATACGTAAAGACTAATTTTAATTTACAGAAAGAATGTATTTTGAGTTAGCCTCATCTTGGGTTTTAAATTTATGAACATTCCATAAACTGGTTAAGACTTATTTTAAAATATTTCAGGTAAGAAAAGGTATTCTCTAATTGTCCACCTTATCCTCCCACTAAGTTGGTAATTGCTGGCGACTAATTTTTTGTCAGCTTAACATCTAAAAAACAGTAACAGTAAAAAATGGTGGTATACTGCAAATCACATAAAACAGAAATGAATTAACAAAATTAAAAAAGCAAGAAACACACATAATGAAAGATTGAAAATTACATAAAACAGAAACAAATTAACTAAAAACTCAACAAACATCCATAATAAAACAAATTAAAAAAAATAAAAAAGAACAATGAAGCAACTGCTGCTTTTAAATCTAAATAAACAGCAGAGAATTTTCAGCATTACAGAGGACCTTGGGACTGCTCTCCATGTACATATTGACCTTACCTTAAAAACATCACAGAACTGCAGAATTTTTGGATCATAAAGCAACTTGGCAATGCTCCCCATGTACACACTGACCTATTTCAACTTTAAAAACATCAAAGAATTTCACAAATTAATATCATGAAATGTGCATTCCCAGACTTGCTAATGATCGACAAAATGCCATATTTCTGAAAACTATAACACGTTCTTTTTCATTAACAGGCAACCTCCACAATAGTATAATTCATTAAAAAGGGGAAAAAACACAATCACAACAAGCAGTAACCGCAAACATAACTCTTGAATTTCTTGAACTTTTGAAAAAATAATATGTTTCCTAGCCTACTAAGGCTTGATCTTGCATTACTGCTCTTATATAGAGTTTAGTGGTTGCAGTAACCACAAGAGCACCTCCCTAGAGAAATCTATAGATGTGTATTGCAGTAAAAATGAGTCATAACTAATTTCTGTAGTGGTGTCCCAAAAAAAAAAAGCATTAACCTTTGTCATCTCGGTGCACTTTGTATTTGGCAATATTTGTTTTTTGATTTTTAAGTGCAATATTTATTGTAATGTTCTGCTTTTCCCACAAAAAGTATTCTCCCAAAGCAAAATAACAATAAAACTTTCACCTGACTCACTCCTACCTGAAATTCATAAGGCCTGTTACTATAGTAATGACCTCCAATTAGACATACTGGCCAGACTATTTCTCGTAAGAGACATACAATACAAGGTACTTTCATATCCTAACTTACGCTTTTATAGACCTGAAAGGGCCACTAAGAGTAATGTTTTCATAAACAATAATTACTCTTGAATTTCATGGTACTTTCGTTGATGACGTTACCAAAGACAACTTTCCTAATGTTAGTAGGTTATAAATAAATTAAAAAAGACATTAATTTGAAAGACGTATATAAAAGATGGCCCAAACCTTAAGCAGCAATAGAACATGGCAAAAGTAATGATCATCATAATACAGAGCATGGCAGAATGTGAAAAAATACAAAAAAACAGTACATACAAATGCATAATGCTTGTGTATGAGCCACCACAAATCCTCATGTAACATGGTCACATTGCAGCCTGCAGCACTTTTCTGATAATGTACGAGTTTCTGGCATAAAGGCCTTTTTCATTAAGCCTTCTGTATATTGTTTGCCGTGATGCAACAGTTCTCTGAACTTAACTGGCGAGCAGTAGCCTTTCTGTTACGACGGGCAGTTAATGCCAGATACCGATCTTCAGAAGCAGTTGTCATTCGTTTCCGACCTTGTCCAGGCCTCCTTACAACACTTTCATCATTTTGAAACTGTTTCCATAGCTTAGAGACTGTCAGTCTTGAAATATTCAGACATGTGGCTGTTTCCATGATTGACTGCTTTGCTTCTAAACGGCCGATAATTCGCCACTTTACAGATTCTTCCAAATGATACTTCGAAGCCATAACAAACCGCTTTGAGTCCCTACACACTGAAATCAAACGCTATGTTGCAGAAACTCGCTCAAATATTCAGTTTGCGCAAAGCGCTTGATTCACCCTTGGATGACACAACGCCTAGATTTGCATATCACAAACCGTTTGATTACTTTTGATTGGATAATGCTAATAGGCTTGGTTTTCACACATTCCCTGCAAATACGGATCACATTGATTCGATATTTCATTGAATATCATCATTTTTGGGTATGTAAGGATAATTTTGGACATGAGTGTATATTTAAACTCATTCACATTACTTTCTATAAGAAATAAATTTCCCATCAAAGAGATAATGAATCATTCCCAAACCATTGTACCTCTCTCTTCATGCTTAACAGTATGCAGTAGGTTTTTCGGATTCAATTCTTCATTCAGCTCTCGCCACACAGCAATATGTACACTGGAGCCAAATATACTAGCCCTTTGCCTTACAACATAATGGAAATGTGTAAGCACAGTTGTAAATTAATTATAGTTATTAGACAGAATATCTACTGAGAAATGGCAACAGCCAATTTCTGGATGTCGTTCTATTATATATTTATTATTCAGATGAAGTACGATTGAAATGAATATTGGTACGATGAATTAAGAACGTTTGTTATGATATGTACGTTTAAAAATACGTTACACGTAGGTTATTAAGTTAAGAGTACGATTTATCTGTAAATAAATGTTTGTTTGTCTCTTTTAAAATCGTCTTGTGAGTGATTAATTTAACTACTAAAGGAAGCTAACAGAAATCAGAAGTGGGATAATTCTAAAACCTAAGCCTAAAACTACAAGGATTTGCTATCCGTAAATAAGTTAAAACGAATTTGAATTTCAAGGTATGTGCATTGATTGATATAATAGATTTATTATAAAAATTTATTTTGTTATTTTTTTGATTATTTTGGAAAAAGTTTAATTTTTTTTTCTCATTTATTTAAATTTTGATATATATTCAGAACGTCAAACAAACTTATAAAATACCAATAACTGTGTTCTACTAAGTTATCTAATTGGAAGTTAATAATAATAGCATATATATATATATATTTGCATTTTAATAAGTAAGAAAATGTCTATTTTCGGTAAGGCAAAGAAATGTGATTTAAGAATATTAGCTGAAGAATTGGGAGAAGATGTAAATGAGAGTTATAAAATGTGCGATTTGAAAAAGATAATTTTAGCTAGTAAAGAGTACGATGAAGAATGCGCCAAAGAGTGGTTGAACATTATAATAAATGAAAGAAAAGAAAAAGAAGAAACTGAAGAACGAAAACGTCAAGAAGAAATTGAAGAACGAAAACGTCAAGAAGAAATTGAAGAACGAAAACGTCAAGAAGAAAATGAAGAACGTAGGCGGAAAGAAGAATATGAGGAACGAAAACGAAAGTATGAAATGGAGTTTGAACTGCAAAAATTACGTATTGAAGCAGAAAGTAGATCTACAGATTCTGGCACCAGTCAAAATGCTAGTGGTACGCACATGAATCCAAAGTTAGAGCTTCATCGTTTGATGCAAAAATTTAAACCTGAAGAAAATGATATAAGTTTATATTTAATTATGTTTGAGCGTTTGGCCAAACAATTAGAAATACCAGAAAATACATGTGTTACTCATTTGCTTGGCTTATTGCCGTATGACATTGCTCAGTTAATCGCCAGAGAAACGGATGAGATTGCAAACGATTATAAAGAAGTTAAAAAGATCTTATTAAAACGGTACAAGATGACACCTGAAAAATTTCGCCAAAAATTTTTTACGCACAGTAAGAGTGTAGGAAACACATGGAAGAATTTTGCGTATGAATTAAGAAATTTTTTTAATGAATGGGTAAGTGGAATTGAAGTAGATACTTTTGAAAAATTAAGTGATCTTATTATAGCGGATCAGATAAAACGTAAAGTGTCTCCAGAAGTAAAAGAACATTTTATTGATATTTGGTCTAAGCTGATTTCACCAACTGATTTGGTTGAAAAACTAGATGATTATGATACCTTAAAGTCAACTTTCAACAATAAACAACTGCGTAAAGAAGGGCCTTCCGACAAACGAAACTCCTTTAAGGATGGTCCAGTTGCTACAATGAACGAAAAGAAAAAATTCTACGGTATTACACATAATGAAAAAGGTGAACCAAAATGCTTCAGTTGTAATAATTTTGGACATATTTCAAAGGACTGTCCGCTGCCAAAACCAGTAGTTATATGCCGAAAATGTAATAAAACAGGTCATAAAGCTAAAAATTGTGTTACTAAAGCTGACAATAATCATTCCAATGATAAAAATTATTCTATTGAGCAAGTTCGCGAAAATTCAGAAGAGAGCAATTCATATTTGAAGAAAGCAAAACTGAATAATTCTGAAGAAGTACAGGCTTTAATTGATACGGGGAGTTCTTGTTGTCTCTTAAGAACTTCAGTTGCTCAGAAACTTAAAGTGAAACCCGAACCTGCTGTTAATGAACTGTATGGTTTTGGAAATCAAAGAGTGCCTGCAGTGACGTCTATCGGAATGATTAAAGCCGATATTGAAGTTGATAATGTAAAAGGCCAAGGCATAAATATATACCTTGTTCCTGATAATGCTCAACCGGTTGATCTAATCATCGGACGGACATGGCTTGATCTCCCTTATATCGCTTATGTCAGAATAGGAAAAAGATTTCACTTCGGATATCGGGAAGATGAACTATTTAGTAATCTCGAAATTGATGAAAAAATAAATAGAGTCTGTCTTAAAGCTCTTGAGGCAAATGAATTAGAGAAAAATACGATCAGTCTTGTCAGTTCTCAAGCAGATTTTGTAGAAAATGGATTAATTATGATTGAAAATTCTTCCGAAGGTATCGGCTGTTTATTAGAAATTAAAAATGGCGCAACTTGTATACCAATGATTAACGTTGGCGATAGAAGCGTTAAGCTTCAAAAAGACCAATGTGTTGGGAGAGCAGAAGAAGTTGAACTGTGTTTAAATACTGAAATTTCTGAACTGAGCTCGAACCCAGCAAAAAGGGAAAATATTAACAACATGAAAGTTCCCATAAGTTTAAGCGACGTTAAAATTGGCTCGAATCTTAACGTTGATCACCAGCAAGAGTTACTGCGTCTTTTGAATGAATACAGAGATTGCTTCGCACTAAATATTTCAGAACTAGGGTGCACAGATCTCATAAAAATGGACATTAAGGAAATCGAAGGTTCAACGCCAGTATGTATGAAGCCTTATAGAACAAATGCCTCTGAAAGAGCTGCGATCAAAAAAATAGTTCAAGAATGGAAACAAAATGGAATTGTAACAGAAACGCGATCCCCATACGCTAGTCCTGTCATATTAGTAAAGAAAAAGACCGGTGAATACAGATTAGTTGTGGATTACAGGCGTCTCAATAGTCAAACTATAAAGGATAAATTTCCCCTGCCTAAAATAGATGATTTATTAGAACAATTGCACGAGTGCAGTCTGTTTACAACGCTAGATTTAGCGCACGGATATTTACAGATTCCACTCACTGAAAGTGCAAAATTGAAAACTGCTTTCGTAACACCGGATGAAAGTGGACAATTTGAAAGAATGATTTTTGGCTTGACTAACGCTCCTTCAGAATTTCAACGATTGATGTATCATGCATTATCTTCATCATGTAATAAAGACGTGTTATGCTACCTTGACGATATACTTGTTCCAGCAAGGACTTGGGAAGAAATGATTCAGAAATTAATAAAAGTATTCGAAGCACTACGTGCAGCTAAACTAACCCTGAAGTTACCGAAATGTGAATTTGCCAAACAAGAAATAGAATATTTAGGCTTTATCATCAATAAAAACGGAATAAAGCCAGGATCAAGAAAAGTTGAAGTAATATCAAAATTCCCAGAACCTAAAAACATTCATGAAGTTCGACGATTTCTTGGTTTAACAAGTTTTTTTAGAAGATTTATTCCAAATTATGCCACTAAAGCTGGACCATTGACTCAACTAACTAAGAAAAATCAAACATTCAGATGGGAAGAAAGTCAGCGGAATTCTTTTAAAGTGCTGAAAAATGAACTGACGAATCAGCCAATTTTAGCTTTGTACAACCCTAAAGCTCAAACAGAAGTCCACACTGATGCATGCTCAGAGGGTATTGCTGGCATGTTACTTCAACTCGGAAGTGACGATAAATGGCATCTAGTCTATTGCGTGAGTAAGAAGACAACGGAAGCTGAAAAGAATTATCACTCAAGTAAACTTGAGCTAATGGCAATTGTCTGGACTCTAGACAGACTCCGACAATTCTTACTCGGTATTGAATTTACGGTGGTTACCGACTGCCAAGCACTGGTTTACATGAATGCAAAGAAATCTACCAATCCCCAAATTGCTCGTTGGAGTATCCTTATTCAAGAGTATAATTTTGAAATACGCCACAAACCAGGGATTAAGATGTCTCATATCGATGCAATCAGTAGAGCTCCTGTTATTAATTCATCAGACACCATGCATTCTTTAATAGAAGATAATTTAGAAGTTTGTCTGACCTTAAATTTAGACGAACAAATTCTTATGATACAGCATGCAGATGAAAAATTAAGAGAATTAATAACAATCTTGAAGAAAGACCCAAGTGAAAGAACCAAAGAAGAAAATCAAAATGTGGAGAATTATCTTTTGAAAAGAAATAGACTGTTCCGGATTGTGGAGGATGGAGAAAAGAAAAAGTTATTATACGTCGTGCCTAAAAGCATGAGAAAAAGCATAGTTGTGAAATTTCATGATCTTATGGGACATTTTGCTGTTGATAGGACTGTAACAAAAATCAAAGAACTGTACTGGTTTCCTGCTATGAAGAGATATGTTCGTCGACATATATCAATGTGTTTCGAGTGTCTCATCAACAAAGTTCCAAGTGGAAAAAGACAGGGTCTTTTGCATCCTATTCCCCCAGGTCGCAGACCTTTTGCAATAATACATATTGATCATCTTGGACCTTTCGTCACAAGTTCTAAAAGAAACAAGGAATTGTTAGTTGTCATTGATAATATGACCAGATTCGTTCGATTGTATGCTGTGAAAAACACATCTTCGAAAAACGTACTGAAATCACTGCTGAGTTTCATAGAAGAATTTGGATTACCAAATCGTATTATATCAGATCGAGGTTCTTGTTTTACTTCAAAGGAATTTCAAAACTTTTGCAAGGAAAAGGGAATTCGTCATACGTTAAATTCAACCTCCCACCCACAAGGAAATGGTATGGTCGAGAGATCAAACAGAACAATTTTATCAACGATAGTAACATCAATGAAAAGTAAAGATCAAAAGGATTGGGATAAAAGAATTAAAGAAGTTGAGAGAAATTTGAATAACACAATCAATAAAACTATTGGGAAAACACCATTTGAAATACTTCATGGATATATACCACGATTTCAAGATGGAGTTTTAAGATTACTTGCTGATGAAGAAGCAGAAGTTTATAAGGAACCGGAAAAATTACAAAAAGAAGCTAGAGAAAAAATTGCTAGAGAGCAAGAAAAAATGAAAACTTATTATGACAAGAAGAAATCGGGATCTCTATCGTTTGAACAAGGAGAAATAGTAGTAGTTAAAAGGAATTCAAAATCTACAGGGGAGTCAACCAAAACTCAACCTAAGTATCGTGGTCCAATGGTTGTGACAGAAGTACTTCCAGGCGACACTTATAGGATATCACAACTAGAAGAAGCCTGCGATGGTCGCTTTTATGCATCAACTGCTCATGTAAGTCAATTAAAGTCTTGGAAAAATGCAGAAGCAAATGATGATGATGACAATGATGACGATGACGATAAGGATGACGAACTTAAAAGGCCCAAGCGAACAGTGCGTAAACCATTGCGTTATAGAGACTTTGTGTAGGACTTATAGATTTTTTTTTCAAAATTATATTTCATTTTTTTTATTTTTCTCCTACTTATTATTAATATATTTTGTTGTTGTTTATTTGCTGTTTTAATGTATGTTAAGATTTGGTTCAATTGAGGACAATTGAAAAGTCAGGATGGTCGAATGTAAGCACAGTTGTAAATTAATTATAGTTATTAGACAGAATATCGACTGAGAAATGGCAACAGCCAATTTCTGGATGTCGTTCTATTATATATTTATTATTCAGATGAAGTACGATTGAAATGAATATTGGTACGATGAATTAAGAACGTTTGTTATGATATGTACGTTTAAAAATACGTTACACGTAGGTTATTAAGTTAAGAGTGCGATTTATCTTTAAATAAATGTTTGTTTCTCTCTTTTAAAATCGTCTTGTGAGTGATTAATTTAACTACTAAAGGAAGCTAACAAATGTGATGTCTTGTTCTGGCCAAGTGAGAACCACGTATCAGACACGTGATGTCTTGTTCTGGCCAAAAGCGTGTACCACGTATAAAACATGTGATCCCTTTTCTGCGCTTAAAATGAGAACCTCATATCAGACACATAATTGTTTTTACATTACTGTTACTGTTTCTTACAGATGCAATGTAAGAGCTGGTCATTTACTGTTAGGTGTAGTTACAATAGATACGTGAAACTGAATATAGACAAGCCATAGCAGAATTATTACTGAGAACTGCCAAATCACACTATAACAGTTTAGGACAGATATCCACTAGATATACACCAAAAAGACTGGAAGAACAAAATTGGGAGCATTTTCCAAAACATACTAAGCCAACACCATCTAAACAAAAACCAGCAAAAACTTGTAAATATTGTGCAAATAATAAGAAGCACAGTGAAACAATGTGTTAATGCAAAATGTATAAAGTTATATTAAATGTTCCTTTGTTTTGAGAAATACCACACAATAGAGTAATTTTTAATTTTCTGTCATTAATACGAAATTTTAGAAACAAAACAATACACCTCCTAATATATTTATATAAAATTTACCTAATATATTATTTACTTATATGTAGAAATTATTTTGGTTGGTTGTTTGGTGTTGTGTCCTTTGAGACTTCAAATAGATCCAAGAGTGGAAATCACACCTTTTGCAAGTTCCACAATCTTTTCACTCCCTGGAAAGGCAATTCTTCCAAGCTTAGAAATTATTTTTATTCATGTAATAAATTTTACAGATTTAAACAACTGAAAATTTTTAATTTGCCTGTTATATATCCATAAAAAACATTAATGCCTGATTTAATAAAAGTGAAATGAAACAACAAAAATGTAATTATCAAATTCTGTGTTTTTAGTAAATGAAGTACTATTAATATTTAACAGTTTGCACAAAATCTGGCCTGTGATAAAATTTCTTCACCTCACGATGCATGAGAAAAGCTTTCATTAAAACTGGCACACAAAATTTTAGCTCAATTCATAAGGCAAGAGTTTAAATTTTTACTTATATCCAAATTTAACACTATTTGAACATGATAAATCTTCTTACAATAAGTTTTTGCAAACACAAGCCATATTTCTCTTGTTTTTCTTGTTGACAAAGAATGTCCTTCTAGCCAATCATCCATTGTACCCATGTGCTTTAATGACTCTTCTGATAGTTTTGTGGCTAACTTTTATTGCAAACGGCTCTTATAAATCCATTGCAAGTTCTACAGTACTTATGTTTGGTTTTTTTTTTTATTTTTCATCGGCTAAATCTTTGATTCCTTTGTCTTAACTTGGTAGTCCAGACTTCTGTGCATTTTGAATAGTTTTATGCAATTTCCACTGTTTTAATACATCAAAGATAGTTGAACACTTCATATAAGGATTTTTCTGGATATTTTGAATACTTTGTCTATCTTTAAAATAATGAATATTTACATTTATAATGGAACTTTTTGTTAATTTCTGGTATCCTGACATGTTAACTTCAGATATGGAACTGTTAACATATTTTTCTGAAAATGTAATAACTTCTAAACACAAATATTAATTCTTATGATATAGTTTCATTTCAAACAAAAAATTATGACAAGTAACGTGACTTGCCAAAATATCTCAATAGAAATTTCAAATGCCCAAATTACGTGTTACTAATAAAAATTTTTTGAATAAATTATTTTATTACAAGGAATGTACTGATATTTATTTTGTAATAAGCAACGCTTAAAACAGAGAAAAAATAACATATTAGAAAATAATTTGGAATTTGTTTCAATATTTGGTATAATATCTATGCAAATAAATTTCAAACAAACAAATGACTGAAAAGAAATTTCACCCACTGTATATCCTACACGAATGCCTGAATAGAACCAAGTACTGTCTTTTTCCTTTACCGGGTCTTGCATGATTAACTGGAGATCATTGGAACAAAAAGTTTGTGTATACATGTAGTTCTAGTACAATGGAGCACCTGATAAAACAACACAATGGAAGTGCAGAATTAACTAATACTCAATTTCCGAAGAGGGGACTGGGTGTAGTGAACTTGTCTTTTTGGCCCCTAGTTTTATCCAAAAATATTTTAAAAGCCTTGTTTATAAAATGCAGGTTCGCTCTCTTGAAGAATGTGTCACAAAACTTAACACCACAACTGCAGAAGTACAAGATGATAAGCATTTTCCAAACTGTATTACAATCACTCTTGTCGTCATGATGCATGTTGGTGGTTATTTCTTTGAGCAATTCTTGTAAATATCAAACATTTGTATCACCACTTAAAACTGTTCATTTTTCACACAATTATATTCTAAAAATGAATTTTATCACATACAAATCTGTTTCTAATACTTTACACTTGAAACCATAACAAATAATATACACGCAAAAATTACATTCATTCCATTTCAGATAAAATGTAAAGCTATACATAAAAGAAGAAGCACATATATACATGTGAGGCATACATGAAGAAGCAAATGTATACATATATACATAGAAAGAGAGTTCTTACTGCTTTATCTAAAAAAACGGAATCTTTTGAAAGATGAAAGGCACTGAGAAGACCACCCATTACTCGTATGGTAGTTTCAAAGAAATTGACATCTTTATTTAAATTAAAATTCAGCTTTTCTTTTACCCACTCCTTTGCTTCATTAAACTCTAAAATGAGAATAAACAAACCTGTATTAATAAAAAGACAAACTTCAATGTAAGAAGTGAAACAGGCATTCAGTAACGAATAAAAGAAAGCTTGATTACCCTTTTGTAACCCCATCATGTACATTGTATCCAAAGAATCAATAATTGTAAGACCTAAACCAAACCAATTATGAAAGCCTTTGGTAATTGGCTTCAAATGATCATGACCCCAAGCATAATTTTTGTATCCTTTCCATGCGTGCAGAAATGCTGCAATTACCGCTTGTTGTTTGTCCAATGCAGAATCTTATAAAAAAGAAGAAATTTCAATTAGTAAAAGAATACATGCAGCAACATTTAAGCACATGTAACTTTTTTTTTCATAAATGTAAAGAACTACATATTTTTTCACAGCTAAAAAATAGTTAGCTTCATCAGGATGTGCAATAAATTGTATTAAAGACTTCCCATTTGTACAAAAAAAATAAATAAATAAATAAAATAAAGAGGCTGAATGAAATCAAGCAGTACTTATGCATCATCCCATTAACCACGAAACTGGCAACAAGTAGCATGATTTAATGCCAGTTATGGGTACTAGCGATGCCACATTACGCAACATCTGTGCTTTAACTTGAAGCCACCTCTTGTTTTGTCTTCTACAAATAAGAAATTATTGTTTATTAATTTTTTATTCATTTTGGTATCTAATCTTTGAGTTTTACTTCTTGTGCAGTTATCTGAAACTCAATTAGCTATTAGCTTGCTGCAAAGAAGCATACCAAAGAAAAGGAAGGTTAGATTAAGAACGATACATATTTAGACTTTATGCAGTTATGTAACTATGAATCATAGGACTTGTTTAATATTGCTATTTTATATTATTGGCAACATTAAAACTATATTACATGGAATAGAAACAGTTATTCTTTGTTTAAATGATGTTCACACAATGTATCGTTTAACATTCTGTTTTATGTACAGTTTTAGTTGATTAAAGCTTTATTTGAGGGCTCTTTTTTTTTTTTTTCCAGAAATTTTTACAGCATGTCTCACTCCTGTTTGCATATATCAAGAGAATACACCACCCTGACAATTCCTAATACTGCAACAGATTTCTCCTTCCCAATGCATTTTCAACATTGCCATTAATTAGATAACTTCTTTTTGGCCACACTGTACTATCTTTATCTTGAAAGATTGTTACAGCTTGTTACATTAATATTCTGATTAACATATGAAAACTTCAATAAGTCATAACAGGGAAATTTTAACTTAAAAATTCAAAATAAACACAAGAAAAATTTTACCTGTATAAGCTGAAGTCTTTGATGTTTCTGGAATGAGAAATATAAATAATATAACAGCCTGTATGCGATTCAGCTAACACAACAACATTGGCACACCTTAACAATTTTTAGCTGAAGAAAAAGAATAAAGATTTGTAATTTAAAAAATTCTTTATTACATAAATACATATTTTAAAATTAAATTGGGTATTTATCCCAAAAATCAATTAATAAACCCACTTCCAAGCAGGTTTTATATTCTCTTGTTTGGCTGAAAATTTAATGACAAGCACTTTAAAAAATTAAACAGTTGTTCCCCCTCAATGATTTTGCACCAAATTACTGTATTTCTGCAGAAATGTTGCTGCAATTTCTTCCATTGCAGGCAAAGTACAGATTCTAAAATTCAGTTTAAGACAAAAAACATCACATTTGTTCATAACATCATTGGAATCTGGAAAACAACAAAGTGAATGCTTGTAAAAACTTGTCATGTGTACAGTTGCCTGATGTATGGTTGCTAAAGTTTAGCGCAATCTGAAAATTTGGCAACTTCTATTTTAAAGCAGTTGTGCTAATATGCAAGTACCCTAATTTCTTGCAACTAAAAAGTAACATACATTTTCCTTTTACATTTTAAGTAGATGAAAGTTTGAATAACTCCAAATTTCAAAACCTTACACTATTTTGTACTTTTTAGAAGTACATACACTACTAAAACAGATTAACTTTTTTCTTTCCTTTGAAAAATTCCCCTACATTATCCCCCCTACAATTATCTTATTATTTTGCACTTCATTATAGAACATTTATTTTTTGCATTGTAGTCTTATTGTTCAATATTTTTATTGTTATGACTGATTAACTTGAAGAATGCAAACGAAGATTATAACATCCTTTTGTTTATTCAGATTCTTTTCAATAGAAACTACACAGTTTATACTTTATGCAGTAGTAAGTTTATGCAGTCCTAAAAGGTGAAGAAAGGTCATTATGGTGAGGATGCATTATCATAAATGAAGATTGAAAATGATTTCATTATTTAAGGACTTTCTGTGCTGGTAGGCAGTAACAAGTTTACACAGGCCTGAAAAGAAGAGCTTTATGATGAGTAAGCATTATTATTCAGATGGATTTAAAATCGTTTCATTATCTGAGGGCCTTTTTAGCAATGGTAAGGAATGATGAATCCTAGTAACACATGACAAGTGTTGGTATACAATGATAGATATCATTAATCACCAATAGGGTGTTACATAATCTATTTTAGGTGTGCCCCAATAAAGGAACTGTGTGACTCACAAACCTTCATGCAGATGCCAAAGAACAGTGTAAAATTAAAACCTCTATCACATATGTCTCTGCTATGCAGGACTGGACTTCGAAAGGGATATTTCTAAGAACACGCATTTCCATGAAATCTGCGTAGTGAGGTTACCATTTTCTCTTACTAAACAGTAATCAATTATCGCTCATATTGGTGAAAGAGACATTTGTTTTCAAATTCTATGCAGTATTGCTCTTATGAAAGCATTTCAGTATTTTCTTTTTGACATTTTAAATTTGTTTGTCATTATGGAAGACTAAATATGAGTAAAATACATATGAGTTTTACTATGTTTCAGCACTTTCATAAATACTATATCAAATTTTCACATATTCTGAATTTTATAACTTCCTTATTGTTTGTTTCACTGCTTAGAGAAAAACTTAAAATGTGTACAACAAAGAAATCTTCTGATTTAAAGCATTAAGTTAATAATAATGAGTTATTTAAAATTAGATTCTGTTAATCATTAAAACTCCTAAAGCATTTGTTGATTTTGTAATACTTTTCTAAATCTTTTAACAAGATTTGTAGATGCCTACTTATTTTACTTGCTATATTGTACCTAGTAAAAAATAAATAACTCAGAATGGTCAATCAATTTTCTAAGTTACTTCTCAAATAGTAAATATGTATATAAAATATATAATTAATGCTAACATAAAGTGAGACTGAACTACCTACTATTATAATTTGTAGATAAAAAAAATTATCTAGTTGAAATATGTTTTTCAGATGTGATCAGTGAACATTTTATATTCCTCAAAGTAAAGACATGAAATGCAATATTACTTACTCACTGAACTCTTATTTTTCTATTAATGTAATGTGTATCATAATTATGCACAAAATAAACTTATATAGACTAACAGTAATATTACTCGTTGAATTCTTATTTTTCTATTCATGTGCATAATTAAGTGTAAAATAAATTTACACAGATTAAAGTATATAGAAATGGAAGAAAATTTTATTTACACAATGAAAAAAAACTCATATTTTATATTTAAAAAAAAAATTTTAAAAAGTCAGCCATGACGAAAACTTTAACTTGAAGATCAATTGCCGTATTTTTAATCTTAGCTCCTCTCTTTTGCGCAAGTCCATAATATATAGAAGGAAGGAAGTTACATATTTTCTAAACAGGACTTCAGTATTATTTTCCACTTCCTGCATGTTTACAAAAGTAAGTCCTGAACATCTCTATCCTCCTTTTTACGTATGTATTTCGTTAATAAAATCAGTTTCAATTTCTACAGTCATGGCCAAACTAGAAATTACCCATGATTCTTCAGAAGCAGAACTTTCACCTGATTGTTTGATCCCTACCTGGGACAGAGCTGCAGACGAAACATTTTTGGTGAAGTTTAAGAAAATCCCGCATAGCCGGTACATCGTTCCCATAGCTAGACGAGACTTCTCTTCCACCGGAGCTTTTTCTTCTAGGAATCCTCCCATTTAAACCAATGCTACCAGAATTTGTTTCTCAGAAAAGTCCCGGCTAGCAGGGACTGTCATTAGATGTGATAACCTCTTGACTCTTGCATAATCACTCATATTGAAATCATAAGTACTGAAAACATCTAACTATTCATAGTTTATGCTTAAATGTGTTAATGTATTACATAAATATTTTCCATTTAGCTTTTTGTGTGCAAACTGTTTTTGGATTTCTCAATAGAAAACTATGATTCTGTAGTAGACTGAGAACACCAGGTAAAAAAAAAAAAAAAAATTGTTTCTTTTCCTTACTTCATGAATTTGTTGTATAAATATTTACAACAAAAGATTATGAGACTGATGGACAACCATTACTTCTAAAACAAAAACTGTTATAGCTAGACTGTAATTTCATATATAAATAGAAATCAAATCTCCAGCGATATAAAAGATTTTGCATTCAAATCAAATGCAAATAGTAAAACTGAGTTCCAGTAATTATTCAGCATGGAAATCCAAAATGCAAATGCTACTAATACAGGAGGATCTTTATAATGTAATGGAAGATGTACCTCCAAACCATGTTACAGAACAGTGGAGTAAACACGATCGGCAATGTTGCACAGTAAATTTATTTATCGGGAATGGCCATGTAATTCATATTAAATATGAAATTACAACTAAAGCCACCTGGGAAAAACCTCAGGCATGTACACAAAAAGGCCTACTCTTGGAAGTAAATCCTTTTTCTTAAGAAAGCTTTATAGTTTGAAGCTGGAATAAAATGGCAATATGTAAACTCATAGATATACTTTACTAGAGTTGTTGATAAGCTTAAAGCAATATGCAAGTATATAAAGGATAATCATACTTCAACACTTTTGCTTGCACTTTTGCTTTTCCCAATGCTCAATTCATATGACACTAATAACGGCACTCAAAGTAAGATCAGAAATGGAACTAAAGTCAGAATTCATAAAAGGAAATTAATCAATGAATTCAATAAGAGAGTTTAAAATAATTCATCAGAATCAAAGGCATTTAAGGCCTTATTTCAAACTAAAACAAAGACAGAAAAATTTTGCTCATACTCTCACAACAATAACTATTTTAAATAGGAATGTTTTCATCTAAAAGCAAAAGAGTGAACTGTGCTAATACTCTTGTCGCCATTCTGTCTGCTAACATGAAACTTCGATTGTCAGAAAGCTTTGTTTTTGACAGCGGGAACAGTGATCATTTAGAGAATAACAAGAAATATTTCACAGAATTTAAATCTATAAATTCTTCTAATATCATAACTGTGAATTTATCAGAAGTTTTATATGTTTTATAAATAGAAATAAATTTTAATCTCAATTCAGAAAATAACAGAAAATGGACTCTCAGTTCTGTTCAAAGGAAATAAGTGTCTAAACACGAAAGAAGACCAATCCAAAAACGCAGTGATGTAAATTATTCTAGAATGTCATGCAACTAAAAATCTTTACCAAATTAAACCAGTTGAAAGGAATAATCACTTGGTTTAGTTTATTATAGCAAAGCACACTAGGGCTATCTGCCTTCATAGAGGACTTTCTAAGAGGCACTAGTCCATATACACATTACACATGAGGAAAACCACGAAAACGTCCATGCATCCAGCCTATTTGTCTGGATTCGAACCTATGTCAGAACTACTAGTGTTCAGTGATTTTGCTCGGCCACTTAACATATTAAATAAATGCATTTCATTTACCATTTGTACGCAATCTTTGTTTTGGATTACTCAATGGAAGACAATGATGCAACATGCACCTCTAAGAAGACAAAGTAATTCATTAATTCGTTGCACAAATATTTATAACATAATAAACATCACCTGTATAGTTATAATATTCAATATAATTTATCAACAACTTCAACACTTTATGTAAAAGACAGTATTATGCTTTATACTTTGCCCTCAAAAATCGTTCCCAATATCATAGTGAAACAATACTTTAGTGCAATATGCAGATTTTTATAAATAATAATAATAATAATAATAATAAATCAGTGAAACAAGGCAATTTACAACTTCCGCTAACAATCTCGATTCTAATAATGACAAACTATTAACTTTTCTCTCCCCAAACTCACCCATCATATTCATTTAGTATTATTATTAACACTGTAAAACTAGTAGTAATGTTCTGCATTACCAATACTACTTTATTACTATTTGGATACATAATTTTTTCTGAAAAAATTTTAAACACTGTTATTTGCTATTTTGTATTATCTAGCAAATTTTTGCAAAATAAAAAATGTTAAATTAATCTTTTCTAACAAGGATGTCATTTTCACAAGAACATTTCTTTAATAATAATGGAATGTTATCAACTTTACAAACTAGTACCACTGATTTTCTTTATACAAAAGATTCATTCTTTTACACACATTCTTACTTTTGGCAACAATTCTTAATCATTAAAATTTCAAATTCTTAATAATGATAACCAAAAATAAATCTTATGCAATGCTTGAAAAACATGGACAAACTGTTTTACCCTAACAAATATATGATAGTGTAAATTTGTTGCACATATTCCAAGAAGCAGCAATATCCTAAACTTGTTTAAAACATCTCCTCCTCCTTGCATCACAAAAAAAGAAATGTACTGATATACATTCTGCTTTTAAGTTATATGGCTTTTCATTAGGTTTAGATATTATGATTAATATCTGGGGCAATTCTTGATGGCATTCTAAAATGCAGAAAAAAGATCTAAAAGAAGGACTATGTCTTCAGCTAGAAATTGTAAACCTAACAGCTGGAACATGTTAACAATGAAAGTTCCATAAATTCCCTGTATTCCTTTTACTGTATTTCAGCTTCCTTCAATCATACTAAGAGTTGATTAAATTTTAGGTAAACTTTGGAAATTAGAAGTAGTACAAGGAAACCCATAAGTCTTTAAGGGTAACTAGAAGTAATACTTTACTTGAAGCCCATTAGCAGTTTTTAATGGACAACACTCAAATTTCGCATATGTCTCTCATATATTCATAGCCGGAATAGTCCATAACTGAAAGCTTAATTTTATTCAATTAATTTCTTAGACTAAAATCATAGCCACTAGTCCTCTTTTTAAGATTTTCCCAAATAAATAAGTATTCTTCTAAAATAGAAATGGAAAAATCATTTGAGATAAAATTTTTCTTTCTCAAAACATACTATTTATTTTGCAAAAATATAATCAAAAATAATTTTAGTGCTATGAAATAAATTTAAGAGGAGGAATAAAATACTTTAAAATTCATTCAGTTGTATAAGAAAATAGGAAACGGCAGCACAACATTATGATACATCATCATAATATCAGCTGAAAGTGATAAAAGAGAAAAAACGTTTCATCCCTACTAAATGGTTTACATAAACTCCTTGTTGTATACCATATAAATATTTGCTTATTTTATGAAATACCAGTGTCTGGAGCCTAGTCAAAATCTGTAGAATTTTAACAAATTATTTTATAGGATTATTATGCACATGCTTTTTATGAAATATGTGAAACTCATATAAATATAAATCTGTTTTATTAAAATTAAGGATTATGAAATTTATTTTAATATATTACTCTACATGAACAAATCTGCAAGCATTTTTATTCCCTTATTTTTCTATTATTATTATGACAAAAAAATAGCATATAATAAGCTAGTTAGATTATTTTGAAAATACAATCTGTGAAAACTTTTATACTCCTTGCTTCAGTTTTTCTTTTGAAGTTACACACTTTCTTTAACTTGATATAAGATACATTTATCTTAAATAATTTTCTGAAATGTTTTATAAAGAAATAAGAAAATAATGTTAAGTGCAAACCATTTGTAGTAAAAGTTATGTAAAACTGGGTTCAGTACACAAAAAAAATAAATAAAAAATGAAAACAATAAATATTAGGTCTAAACGGGTGATTTTTTCATTTACAGACACATACATGTTTCGAGAGCATTTGGGCTAATGTCACTTTGGGATAAAAATATTTAGAAATAATATATCCTTAGAATTTCCGATACACACTGTGGAGACACATACTGGAGACAAAAATGTTTTATTCCTTACAGCGTTGCCACTGGTGACTTTGAAACTGCTGAGTTTGTAATCAAAGTGCGTTAAAGTTTCACAGAATATGAAATAGACAATAAAAACAAATTCGAGATTCCTAGATTCGAGCTTCCAGGTGCCCATGTTCGGTGAAGGACTATGTTATCCAAAATTTGATGGCTCTAGGTACTGTTGTTTTTCACAATGCGAGAAATATACATATATTCATGTAGATTCTTCATTTTAAATATAATACAGAACAATAATATTTGGTGGTAATAATTTAAAATTTGATTCACCGTTTATACTGGAATGCTACAATATGCCGTTTTGAGACTAGCAGCCCTTCTATCCTATCGCCCCTTTGGGCTAAAAAAAAACTACGATACTGATTACCTGATTTCTATATATATATATACACACACATACATATATATAGATATATATAATTATAAAATCCGTTCTTAAATTTCGTATATATTATGCACATATTTATCATAAAACTGAAGCATTTTGCAGATTTTTCCTACAGAATTTTACTCACAGAAATGCATTCTTACATTCTGCTGAATGTCTTTCTCCTACGATACTGAGAAACGTTCTGCCTCTATTTCTAAAAACAGATCAAGTATTTTCAAATAGGGTGCACCTTGAAAAGAAGCAGTAATGCAAAACAAAGAGAAGAAAGAACAGGATATGCATCGAAAATTAGAGGAGGGATGATAAGAATGAAAGGCAATGTGCATAGTCATTCCACGTATAATATATGGTACCTTTGATGAAAAAGACTTCCTTTTCTGCTGTCCATGAGTCAGGACCTCCTGGACATATATAACTATTATCTGTTTCTATTCATTTACTGGGTTAAAAACTATAAAATTTAGAACGATATGAAAGAAAATTCGAAGAGTAATTTACATTTAAATTTTCCCAATATTGATATTACCTGCTAATTGCATTAAAATTAGCTAACTACAGAGCAAGATAAATATAGTAAGACTAGAATTCTTTTATTGCAAGTGTAGAGTTTAGTACTGTATGCAAATAAAATTTTTGAATTGTTTTTGTCCAGTTGAACCTTGCTAAGACAAATGGTAAAACACTTGCTGAATACTGACAGTTTGATTTAGGTTCGAATATAGGTGAATGGGCTGACTGCATAGGTGTTTTGTGCAAAGTCAGTTTTCCTTAGAAAGCTCTTCATGGTGGCAGCCCTCGTAAGTTTGAAATAAATGGCTCTCCTATATTCTGCAATATCCAAACAGTCTAAACTATTTTTTGAAAATGAATAAATTACGCATTTTGTTTTGCAATAGAAATGGTACCTTGTTGAATTTTAGTTTCTTAGAGAAAAGAAGGGGGGAAAAAGATTATATATTTATTTCTAACTGAGCCAGCCAGTCATATGAACAAAACTTAATATTGCTTCTTTTAGTTGAAGTAGAAATATGTCATGCATTTTAGTGAATAAAAAGGGTTTTACACTTCAGTTTTGCATTTTATTTTACGGAAATTAAAATCTTTAATTTTTTCGTTGCAAACCCTAGATGGGGAAAGCACTTCTCTCTCTATATATATAAATAGCAGTCCCACATGTGCATAATAATATATAAATATAAGCCTTAGGAAGCAGACCTGTTCCACAGACATGCTTGAATATTCACATAGATTGTGATCATATTATCCCGGGTATTCATTGAAATTAGTTGAATTTCTGTTGAAAAGCCAATGCATGTTTGATGTAATTTCTAATATTCGCATTTTTGAGCATGTATATTAACACACAAATATTCTTGTGAAAACCTAACTGAAGGAAGATGAATCTAATCATGATCAGTTCTACACAATTTTATTTTAAAATTTGTTATGATTTGCATTTTTTGAGTGCAAACATAATTTTTTTCTTTCCATGTTTCAAAACTTTCACCATTTACACCCTTTAAAAATAACTCCACATTATTATACTGAATACTTACAGAAAATGTTTAGTAAAACCATGCATTACCTCTATTTAACTATAATACTATTTTGAAAAAATGTTTTAAATTTTCCAATTGCACATACAAAACTCATGTTGCATAAAACGCATCAAGAGTGTTGGGCCATCAGCAGACGAAAAATAAATTCTCTGAACGCTGGTAATTCGGCTCAGGCTTCGAGTTCCACGAATGAGCTCAATGTGTAGGCGTTTTCTTTGTTTTCCCCACGTGCAACATATATATGAGCCAATTTCCCTCAGAAATTCCTCCACAAAGACATCCCTATCCTTAGGCAAATAACCTTTGAGTATTTTGCCATAACCAAATTAAATAAAATTTTAAAACTATTTAAGCACCAAGAACATTAGACTAGTGTCTCTGTTTAATTCTTTCTATGTATACAGAGAGAAAGAATAAAGGTATAGAGAGAAATAAAACTATTAGAATCAATCTATCAAAATCCAATTTTTTTTCCATTAATGCTCTTATAATTTTTCAAGACGAAGATTTCTAAAAGCAACTGTTTTATTTGCTCTTAGCCCTCCTAAAAATAAGTAGTGGAATAGTAAAATATACTAATATTTTCTTAGCTTTTAAAGAAAACATCATTATGACACAATTAATAAACTCGCGGTTTTCCTTACTTATTGCTATACACAAAAGTGGAAAATTGCATGACAAAAGCTTAGACGTCTGTGATTACTATTAGCAAATAAACAAGTTTTGTACTTCATGTTCAGTTAATTAGTTCTGTCATATCAAGTAAGTTATGAAATATTATTTATCTCCGTAGTTTCAAATAAAGTCTGGATTAAAAATACCCAAAGCTGCAAATAAAATAAGAAATTTTCAAGTTCCCAAGATATTTATTAAAAAAATAAGGAAAACATATCGAAAATCATACTATTTCAGTGAGAAAATATTCCTTCTATCCTAGGCAAGCAATCATATATAAGTAAATTAAGTAATTAAAGTGAAGGTTATTAGAAACACAAAAATATTTTGATATTATGCCTGCATACATATAGATTGCTCATAAAATAAATAAATAAATATAAACACATACACACACATATACATGCATACTTGCCAACCTACGACACTCAAAAATCGGAAGAATTTTTTTTCCGATTTTTATTTTTGTCGTTGAAAATAAAAATTAAAAATCAGAATTCTTCCGATTTTTATTTTCAACGACAAAA
Source organism: Stegodyphus mimosarum (assembly GCA_000611955.2). NCBI lineage: Eukaryota > Metazoa > Arthropoda > Arachnida > Araneae > Eresidae > Stegodyphus > Stegodyphus mimosarum. The sequence continues at coordinate 249,513 of KK122043.1, read as the reverse complement.
AGATTTTTAAATGATAAAAATATATTTTTTAATAATGAATTAACTTCAAATCATTACTAATTAATATTTGAATATTCAGTTACTAATTCTTAAATGCAAAAAGTACATTTTGCATTAATACCTTTTCGGTCCTTTGTTTCCACAGAAAAAAATTAACTTTTTTTTTCAATAGAACTGATGTTGTCCTTGTGTTTTTGTGTATGAACATGTTTGAGAACATTGGCCTTTCGCCGTGCAAAATCGAAAAATCGCAATGACAAACGGTTTGAGGAAATGTTACAAGAAAAGTGATCTGTATAAGATTTTTGAAAAGTATCTTAGTATTTTACCTTTTTCGCAGACATAACTAATACGAAATATCGTAATTTCTTAAACTGTTTCTCGAAAGCATGTACGTTCACAGGTTAGTGACAAGATGAACGAAATAACAACCTCGATCTTGCTTTGTGCTCATTGGCTAATATGTGCCTGATAACACGCAATGGCCCTCGATGACGTTTTCGGACACGTGTTCTCACTCACAAAGAAAAAACGTGCCATAATTTCTTACTGCTGAAACTACTTTGGTTTTCTATATAGTCTAGAGAAAAATCAGGTGCTTTCAGACACTCCAAACCACTTTTTTGGGGATGCAAATAATGAAGTATTAAGCCAAGCTACATAAAAATCGGGAGAAATTTTAAAAGTAAGAGAAAGTCGGGAGAAATATATTCTAAATCGAGTTGGCAGGAGAACAGTCAGAAATCGGGAGAGTTGGCAACTCTGTACATGCATACATAAAAATGCAGGTTTATGAACAGAAAAACAAATTAAACATTTAGAATTCTTTTCAATTAATGTCTTCATTTGCGGTTTATCACAAAATTTAATAACACAAACCCTGACTAAAGCGAACAAGTACTTTCTTTCTTTTCGCCGTCGACGGAACAGCTGGTCCACTGGGTTAGGTGCTTTTCAGCCTGTTGGATCCCGTCGATGGTACAAGTACTGTTACAAGTCAGAAAACAGAGTTAACATATACCTTCTTCAAAGCTACCAAAGGGCAAAGTTTTGACAGTGATTGATATTTTTACAGCCGACACTAACGAGTTCAAGTGACGATTCTCTGCAGGTGTGGGGGGGATGAAAAAAACTAAACGCTTTCCGTGCATTCCGTAAAAGAAACGTTGCACGCTTTTCAAAAGCTTTGTTGACAAAGCTGGTGATGCTTTCGGAAACAATACCTTAACTTTCTCAAGACCTCCAGAGGGTTAATAAACTTTTAGAATTGATAGTAATGGTGGTATTGCTTTCAATCCAGAAATTAATTGTACATGAAAGACCAACCAAATTTTACAATAGACTGGGACAAAGCTAGGATTAGCCTTAAAATCAAAGAAGCCAATAAGATCTCTCAGTAGGCCTTTTTGCAATGAACTTCCTTAAAATTCTTCCATACATATAGATCGCTGTTCTCAAATGTACAACATCAAGCCCAACAAAAGCCATGGAAACCTAAACTCTAAAAACAGAAAATGACACAGCATTCAGATATCAGCTGGTGAGTGGAGGAGGTCACTCACAAAAGCTATCGCTAATCAAATTCTTAACATAATCAGCAAATACATTAATTTGCTTTGATATTTAAACTAGTATGTCGATTAATCTCTGAAAACAAAAGTGTAATCAGAAATGCGAACATATCTGAACACCTTACATTCACTGAGGTTACAAAAACTAAGGTGTATATAACCATGGTTGACAATAAATATAAACAATTACCTTTTTGTTCGTTAGCAGCTGCTATAATCTTTTCCAAAAATACATTGTTAGCACCATCAAAACTTACTTTTTCCATCTGTAAATAAAAAGGAAAATGATTATGCCTTTTAAAAACAAATTTCCATTTCAAAACTTCCAAAGAAAACAAAATTTTCAACTAACTGTTGAAATTTTCAGCTACTGAACATTTAAATACAAAAATCATTACAATTCTTACACAGATACTATACTTTTATAATACTCTGAATTTAATTAGCACTTTTAATTCAAATTTTTAAGGTGTAAAATAAGTCAAAAGCAAATACACTGAAGTGCTACTGAATTAGGGATAGACATAGCTATGCAAACTGTGTAGTGCTATGCCGCATTTATGCTCATGTGAGGGCATTGTGGTAACTGCACATATAGCTAGTTATTGTTAACACGTTGACTGCCATGGCAATTTTCAGAAATCTGGCCTAAAGTGACAATTTGACTTAATCACATTATAATATTAAAAACTCTAATTCTAGTGCATAGTTATCATCAAAAAGCATAAAAAATGTGTTTTTTTAAGGTATTACGAATTATCTCGTAGTTGGCTTCTATTAAACACACAATTCGAGATTACAATAATGGAATATCTGGCATTGACCGACCAGATCAAAGCTTTCGTACTACTTATCTCTAAGAAAGACTATTAGAGGGCCCAAAAAGATTTCACTACATATTATAAAGATACATATATATACACAATGCTCACAAAAGTTTTCAAAAAGTAACTTCTTCTACAATAAAACTATAAACGTTCAGAGAAGAATTCGTCGTCGCGTTAATTGGAGAAGAGATTCAACCAGTTTTGAAAACAATTAGATTGCAAGATTTCCATTATTTAGAGAGTCTACCACCTACCAAAAAAAAACAGCGTCCGACACAGTCATATCGTGAATGCACCCAAGCAAAAAAACGCCGAGAAATGCGTTATTTCTATCCAGCCTGTGAAGAGAAGCCAGCCCTTTGTGTGGAAGATTGTTATAAGAAATTCCACGAAAAATAAAATATTATTTTATTTCTTGAATTTGAATTAATTTTTATAATTATGTTTTTTGTTCATTTTTTTAATAAATTTTCTGTTCATGCAAGCCAGCATTGATTTTTTGTTCTTCTCCCAGAAGCCATCTATCGATATTAGCAGTGATATATTCCGAGTTTAATCGTAGCCGCACAAAAATGGGAAGTAAACACAGTACGAGATAACTCGCAGTTGGCGTCCTAGAAAAGAACGCAATCTACGAGTTATCTCGTAGTTGGCAGTCAACGTGTTAATCAATCATTTCAATTCCAAGTATGGGTAAACCTTCTTATTTAAATACCTTCAACTGGGGAAAGATAATAGGTACTTGATGCATGGGTCACTCAATTTTCAAAATCATCAGAGGACTAGGATTTTCAAGGTCAAGAGTATATCGAGAATACATGAACCAGTGACCATAGAAATTGCAAAGGACAATTAGCCTTGAATGAGCATGGTGTGAGATGGCTCAGCCATTTTGTATATAGACAGCAAAGCCAAATATTAGCTCAAATTACCACTCACTGAATCAGGGCAGCAGTCGTATAGTCAGTAAGTGAACCATGCAATGCTCGCTTCACCATAAGGGCTTCAGAAGCCTTCAGAAGCCATGAGAGTACCATTGCTCAATGCATGCCATTGAGCTGCAAATCTTGCCTGGCAAAAGAACAGAGAGAATGGACTGTAGAGGACTGGAAATGAGTAGCATGGGGTGATAGTCTTTATTCCGACTACCTAACATCAATGGGAGGCAGAGAATATTGTTGTGTCGCGAATTCTGTGCTTTTAATTTAAGTGTTTTTAATGATTTAAGTAATCAATTATTTAAGTATTTTATTTGTATTTGCATTTGGTTTTTTTAAGTTCGAAATTGTGAAGAGCGTAATGAATATATATATTTGGAAAGTGTGTACTTAAAATCATTAAGCAATTATTTTTTCCTTCAACGGTCAAATTTTAACGCAGAGAGGGGAGCGTCTTCTAACGGAAGTAACATCTGTGGGAAATGCCTTTTAAGATGACAGTTGCAACATTGAGTAATATATCGTGGTTCTCTTGTCTTTGTTACCAAGCTGAAAGTGAAGACTGTTGTCGGGCGTCCCGCTGTGATGTCGCCTGGTTTATGGCCTCGGTGGAAGTTGTAAATTGAATCTTTGAAAGGGCAGTTTTTGTTGTTTCTTATATTTTTCGCTTGTTAGCAGGGGGGGTCGAATGTTTAGTTTCCAGTTTTTCGCAGGTGCTACTGTAGACAATGACTTAATTCTGATTCGTTTGGGGGTTTGAACTTGTCCTATTAAATTATATTGAAAAGTCTCGGATTGGCAAGAATTTAATTTTATGTGTAACTTTGGACCTATAATTGTAGGTGGGAGGAGAAACCGAGTTTTCCTCGGTTGTTGCGCGAGTTTTGAAGTCAGTTTTTACCAGAGTCTTCGAGTTTTTGGAGTTGAATATTTAGCAGAGAGGGCCTTTGGCCTGCGGCCAGGCCTACCCGGGCTTGGGTGGCTGGCGCTAGCGTTCTGCGGACGAACTCGGCTTTTAGCTGAGGAGATTTGCGATGCTGCACTTGTACCCCGACGGGTGGCTCACGTTTGCGATGCGGCATGATGTGATTAATAGAGAATTTTCTTCTAATTTGCGAGAAGTAGAACTCAGAGCGAACTCTTCCGAGTTTGAAGCGGGTTTTCCCGTAAAACGGAAGTGTAAGGGCTCGTACCTAAATGAAGCTCTCTGTTCGTGAGAAGGAAAAGTATCATCGTTCTGTACCCGGAGGTTCTCCTTCAACTTTAATGTTTTAGAATTTTGATTGCCGAGTTTTCATCTTTGAAGTTCTACAAGAGGTCATTTTTCGTGGGCTTTTTGAATTTGATTACCTAAGATCCAGTTCAAGGCGGAATTCATCTGCAGCGGTTTCTCCTTCAACTTTAATGTTTTAGAATATTGATTGCCGGTTTTTTTTTTCATCTTTGAAGTTCTACAAGAGGTCATTTTTCGTGGACTTTATTGTAGCTCATTACCAAGATCCAGTTCAACGGCGGAATTCCTCTGCAGCCTATAGCTTCTTATCATGATGATCCCGAAAGTCAACTGTGAGTTTTTTCATAAGATTATATTTTTTTTTGTAATTTAATTTAAACTGTTCTTGCTTAATCTGGGGAGAAAGAGGAAAATTTAATTGAAAAATAAGAAAAAATAAAGGGGGAAAGTTATTGTCAAAAATAAGAAGTTTATGTAAATTGTAATTTCTATAGAAGTTGTTTTAAATGATTAATTTAATGTATTTCAGTATTTCTAAGTAACCGTTATTGTGTAAAAAAAAAAAAAATTGTTATCTTGATAAATGACTCTTGGAGAAATTTAATGTGGAATATTAATTGCATTTGTATGTAAGGGTAGTCTGGCCAGGTCTCCCATAAACTTATCCTAGATAATTAATAAATGAGTTTGATTATATGTTATTACTTGCATTTGTTTTTTTGTGTGTATGTAGTTGGTCTGTTCAGTCACTCCATTTGTTTGAGCCGGGAGGCTTTTAAGAAACATGGAGATTATTTTTGCTTGGGGTTATTGAAAAATGTTCATGCATTTTAGGGTTCTCACAACGCGCCCTGTTTTAGCAAATGTGTACTAACCACTTATTAATGATACTTTGAATGTGTTTTAAGATAGAATTTGAAATGACTTTTAGGTGCCAGGACAGTTAAATCTAGTGCTTGATTTTTAGTAGCGGAACTGATTGATTGGTGTCTGAATATTTCTTCTCTGGTGCTTATGAGGTTTTTGCTATGAAATGAATATGAATTATTCTTGAGTTTATTTTAAAATGAGTGAATTATAGAAATGCTTGGTTGAGATTTAGTATTTAGTTTTACCGAGTTCCAGAGAAGATTTATTCCAGCTTCCTTTTCAGGTTAAGTTTATTAAGAAGAATTTGCTTTGTCTTGCTATGTGTGAATTAACTGCTTTAAGAAAAGTTATACTTAATATTATTATGAGTCAGATCAACCAATTAGTTCCTTCCTCTATTTTCTAACAAGTTCATCTTAGTAGGGTTTATTTTAAGTTTAGTTTGTCCGGCACCTAGAGGGAGTGAGTATGAGTTAAAATTTTAAAGAGTTAAAAGTAGTAAAAACCCCTAAGGTTTAAAAGGATTATTTCTCTCTATTTAACAATGGTGCCGCGTATTTCTCGATTTAACAATGGTGCCGTGACCTTCGCGACTGACAGACCACAAAGAATATGTTATTTTGAATTCTATTATATGCAATTTTTATTTTATTTTGTATTTTGTGTGAATATTATATTTTTGAATATAAGTAATGAAATGCTTTGCCCTCTCTAAGATATCTGATCATTTATCACTTAATTTGAAGTGTTTGAAAATTGAATTTTCGTTAATGGGTTCATTTTGATAATTGCATTTTTTTTAAGTAATTGTTTTTTTAAATTTCTAATTTTAATCAATTGACTTAATGTTGGAGCAGTATTTATGTGATCAAGAAATAGTGATTTTTTAATTGCTTGAAGTATGGTTATAGATTTATGTAATTTGTGCCTTTGAAGATGAGTTAAAAATTTGGGTTTTGATTTTGTTTTAAAAAAAAAAACTGAATTGTTAGTATCTTAAACTTAGTTTTGGTTAGATTTGTAAAGTTGCGCGGGAACAGTGATAGTTAGCTTAGAGATTCATTGTTTTTTTTTGGGGGGGGGAAGTTAGTTTTCAGCTGGAGTGAAGTTTCTGTCTTGTTTTTATGAGTAACTGAATTTCTGCCTATTTTGTGAAGAGTTATTTTTGTCTGAGAAAAGTGTAAACAGTAGAAGTTTGGGATTTTACAAGTATTTGGAATTGCGAATTTATGAGAATTTTGGAGAATTTTGGTGACAAGGTAGAATTTGTTGTGGTGTAATTTAGGAAATGAGGATAATTACTCTTCTGCAATTTTTGTACAGGCGTTCAAGTTGTTTAAGTACTATTCAGGTGTGAAAATTATTCAGTGAATAGTTTAACTGGGTTTTGAACCATGAACTTAATTGTTATCTGATTAGGGAATTTGATTTTCATTACTTTTCTAGCATTTGTTACTGGATTTTAGTTCTTGATTGAATTTTTTGCAGATTTAAGGTTAATTCTAATTCGTATTTGAGTTTTGTGCTGAATAAGATCGTTGGTGTGAATTGAGAATGAATACTTATATGGGAGACTTCAGGTTGCTGGAGCAGACTTCAGGTTGCTGGAGCAGTTTTGTGAATTTGGTATTTTGAATTTTTATTTTGGTATATATTATGCATTTTCAGTTATTGCCAGCGTTTTGTACTCACAAGACTTGTTGCTTGTAAGCGTGGGTAGAGACACTGCCAGGTTTCGGTGTGGATTTTTCCTTGGAGCTTAGTGTACAGATTTGTGGAGTTTTGGGATTTGAGTTCGAGTTTATTTTGGGATTTGAGTTTATTTTGGGATTTGAGTTTTAAAACACTTCCTCCTTGTTTGAGATTTTCACGTTTATTCCTTGCAGGTTTTTGGTAGTCTCTTTGGTATTTATTTGTGTTTATGCTAAAGACTGCATCTCACAATTGCAGTGCATGCACTTTTGTTTCTGAACAGACTGCTGTCTCGTTTTCTAAATTGGGTTTTGTATGTTTCATTTTTGCTTTGGGCGTTTTTGTATAGATGTTGCTCAAGACTGCATTTTCTCAAAGCAGTGCACATTCCCTAAACAGCTCTTTTGCGATTTTTGTTTCATACTGACTAAATTTTTTTGTGGGTAATTTTTGAACACTTTTGTTATTTTGAGATTTTCTATATGTGTTCTTTAACTTGCTTCGGTTCATTCTTGGCGTGTTCCTGTGACAATTTGTTTAGATTTTTTTTCTGTAAATGGGTTATTTATGAGTTTTGAGTACATTTGAAGTATCTAGAATTTTTTTTCTTTTGCTCTTGGAAGAAATATATAAAGTTTTTTTTTTCGATTTCTTTAATTGGTTTTCTTTGTAGAGTGGTATGCACACGTTTGAGAGTTCTCTTGGTTTCGGTTCTTAGTTCTTCTTTAGGAAGTTTTTCGGCTGGTCCGAATTTTCTTTCTTGGGTTGGAATCAAGTTGCAATTATTTTTTTTTTTTTTGGGTTTTCCTGGCTAGGGGACGCTTTAGTTTTGGATTACTTGTGATTAAGCTACTGAGTTCCGTTTCTGGAGTTTTTCGCTACGTGTTGGTACTTCTATTTCAGTTTAGAGCTTAATTTCTTATAAGCGTTTCTGGTTCATGCTGGAGTTGGTTAATTAGAAATAAAAGCATGTAATTTTTTTTTATTCAATAGTGGTTTAATTTGGTTCTGGTTTGTGAGCATTTTGTTTACCAAGTTAATAAATAAGGGTATTTATGACACTTCACTCCTGCTGTTTGTTTTGAGTTCGGTTCATTTGAGTTGTAACTAGATTTTTGCTTTAATTTGCTTAACTGATTGCTTGTGTGTAAACTTAAATTTTTTTTATCACTGATCTCCGTGACAACTAGTTAAGTTAAATATTTGTTTGGCACTTAACTTGCAAATGTTTTTGGAAATGCTGTTTTTCTGCAAAAATTTTTGTTGCACAAAAATTTTTTCCCGGTTCGTGGGGGGAATGTTGTGTCGCGAATTCTGTGCTTTTAATTTAAGTGTTTTTAATGATTTAAGTAATCAATTATTTAAGTATTTTATTTGTATTTGTATTTGGTTTTTTTAAGTTCGAAATTGTGAAGAGCGTAATGAATATATATATTTGGAAAGTGTGTACTTAAAATCATTAAGCAATTATTTTTTCCTTCAACGGTCAATTTTAACGCAGAGAGGGGAGCGTCTTCTAACGGAAGTAACATCTGTGGGAAATGCCTTTTAAGATGACAGTTGCAACATTGAGTAATATATCGTGGTTCTCTTGTCTTTGTTACCAAGCTGAAAGTGAAGACTGTTGTCGGGCGTCCCGCTGTGATGTCGCCTGGTTTATGGCCTCGGTGGAAGTTGTAAATTGAATCTTTGAAAGGGCAGTTTTTGTTGTTTCTTATATTTTTCGCTTGTTAGCAGGGGGGGTCGAATGTTTAGTTTCCAGTTTTTCGCAGGTGCTACTGTAGACAATGACTTAATTCTGATTCGTTTGGGGGTTTGAACTTGTCCTATTAAATTATATTGAAAAGTCTCGGATTGGCAAGAATTTAATTTTATGTGTAACTTTGGACCTATAATTGTAGGTGGGAGGAGAAACCGAGTTTTCCTCGGTTGTTGCGCGAGTTTTGAAGTCAGTTTTTACCAGAGTCTTCGAGTTTTTGGAGTTGAATATTTAGCAGAGAGGGCCTTTGGCCTGCGGCCAGGCCTACCCGGGCTTGGGTGGCTGGCGCTAGCGTTCTGCGGACGAACTCGGCTTTTAGCTGAGGAGATTTGCGATGCTGCACTTGTACCCCGACGGGTGGCTCACGTTTGCGATGCGGCATGATGTGATTAATAGAGAATTTTCTTCTAATTTGCGAGAAGTAGAACTCAGAGCGAACTCTTCCGAGTTTGAAGCGGGTTTTCCCGTAAAACGGAAGTGTAAGGGCTCGTACCTAAATGAAGCTCTCTGTTCGTGAGAAGGAAAAGTATCATCGTTCTGTACCCGGAGGTTCTCCTTCAACTTTAATGTTTTAGAATTTTGATTGCCGAGTTTTCATCTTTGAAGTTCTACAAGAGGTCATTTTTCGTGGGCTTTTTGAATTTGATTACCTAAGATCCAGTTCAAGGCGGAATTCATCTGCAGCGGTTTCTCCTTCAACTTTAATGTTTTAGAATATTGATTGCCGGTTTTTTTTTTCATCTTTGAAGTTCTACAAGAGGTCATTTTTCGTGGACTTTATTGTAGCTCATTACCAAGATCCAGTTCAACGGCGGAATTCCTCTGCAGCCTATAGCTTCTTATCATGATGATCCCGAAAGTCAACTGTGAGTTTTTTTTTCATAAGATTATATTTTTTTTAGTAGTTTAATTTAAACTGTTCTTGCTTAATCTGGGGAGAAAGAGGAAAATTTAGTTGAAAAATAAGAAAAAATAAAGGGGGGACGAAGAAGATTGTTTGTGTCTTGGTAGAATTTAAAGTTATTGTCAAAAATAAGAAATTTATGTAAATTGTAATTTCTATAGAAGTTGTTTTAAATGATTAATTTAATGTATTTCAGTATTTCTAAGTAACCGTTATTGTGTTAAAAAAAAAAAAATTGTTATCTTGATAAATGACTCTTGGAGAAATTTAATGTGGAATATTAATTGCATTTGTATGTAAGGGTAGTCTGGCCAGGTCTCCCATAAACTTATCCTAGATAATTAATAAATGAGTTTGATTATATGTTATTACTTGCATTTTTTTTTTTGTGTGTATGTAGTTGGTCTGTTCAGTCACTCCATTTGTTTGAGCCGGGAGGCTTTTAAGAAACTTGGAGATTTTTGCTTGGGGTTATTGAAAAATGTTCATGCATTTTAGGGTTCTCACAACGCGCCCTGTTTTAGCAAATGTGTACTAACCACTTATTAATGATACTTTGAACATGTTTTAAGATAGAATTTGTTATGACTTTTAGGTGCCAGGACAGTTAAATCTAGTGCTTGATTTTTAGTAGCGGAACTGATTGATTGGTGTCTGAATATTTCTTCTCTGGTGCTTATGAGGTTTTTGCTATGAAATGAATATGAATTATTCTTGAGTTTATTTTAAAATGAGTGAATTATAGAAATGCTTGGTTGAGATTTAGTATTTAGTTTTACCGAGTTCCAGAGAAGATTTATTCCAGCTTCCTTTTCAGGTTAAGTTTATTAAGAAGAATTTGGTTTGTCTTGCTATGTGTGAATTAACTGCTTTAAGAAAAGTTATACTTAATATTATTATGAGTCAGATCAACCAATTAGTTCCTTCCTCTATTTTCTAACAAGTTCATCTTAGTAGGGTTTATTTTAAGTTTAGTTTGTCCAGCACCTAGAGGGAGTGAGTATGAGTTAAAATTTTAAAGAGTTAAAAGTAGTAAAAACCCCTAAGGTTTAAAAGATTATTTCTCTCTATTTAACAATGGTGCTGTGTTTCTCTCCTTAACAATATGGTGTCAGGCTCATGAATCCTGCATGCCAGTTTGGAATTGTACAAAACGACAGCGGCTCAATCATGGTCTGGAGAGCTTTCTTTTAGCAGTGTTTGGGATCTTTGGTACTTGTATATACCTCTCTCAATGCGATTCGGTACATAGAGTTGCTGGGCGATCATCTCCATCCATTTACGCTGTCCTGTCATTTACACAGAAATGGAATATTCTAACAAGATAACTGCACCTCTCACAGGTCCCAGCTGGTTACTGCCTGGTTGGATAAGCATTTCTATGACTTCTCTGTCAAGAACTGGCTACCTAAAAGCCCTGACTTAAATCCTTCTGAGCACCTTTGAGATGTTTTGGAGAAAGATGTGAAACCACACCACACAACACTAGAGACCTTTCCTGAATTATGGACAGCTTTATCTGATGTTTGGCAAGCCATTCCTGTAGAATGCTTCCACAAACTTATTGAATCTATGCCTCATCATGCAACAGTTATTATCAAGAGCAGGCCCAGCTCATTATTGATTTGCTATCCCTAATTCAGTGGCATTTCAGTGTACTTCAGCATCTTATTTATGTCAGTCTTCCACTCTGCAATGATCTTTTATAACTCTTTTCTGAAATGAGCTTTTGTAACTCTTTTTTTACTAATGACAAATATCACTGAAGATGATTTGCTTTTATGCAAAAGTTAAGATGATAATTCAAGTTCCAAAAGTGAAGATACTGAAAGTGACAGTGTATCTGAGAAAGCTAAGAAATCAAATAACTTATATTTGCAGCCACTTACATAAACAAAAATTTTCTTTCTTTTGAATACCTATTATAAAACCATTTTTATTTATTATTTCCAGTTTTTCAATTTTAAAGTCCTACTTGGCTTAAACTGAAAGGTTTTTGAGTTTCATATTTACAATTTCCTTTTAAAAAACTCACTGTGGCTTAAATTCAAAGTAATACAGTAACTTAAAAAAAAATCAGAAGACAAAATGACAAAACATTTCTGGGGAAAAATGAAGAAATTAACAAAAAATTCAAATCACAGAAAAGTTTAAAATAAAATTCAAACTGTAAAAGAAACATTCCAATTTTTAAATGAACTACAAAAAAGTGAGTTACTTGAAACCTGTTATATTATAAACAGCATTAAATAAATACATATTAACCAAATAAACCCAGAAGAAAGGAATAATGCAAATATTCAAGAAAAACAATAAGTTCGTAGTAATCTATTAAACATGCAAATTAAAATAATGTAAGTGTACTTTCAGTACACACTAAATAGCTTGTATAAAATATTCCCACCCCCATGGATACACAGTATAGGCAGTAAACATGAAAGATAAGTCATATGAAAAAGAAAATACATAGTCAGAAATAAAAATAACAAAACAAAATGTTAGATGGAAAAGTATAGGCCACAAATAAAACAAACTAAAATTTAAAAAGTCATAAAACCCAGCAACATTTATTCAAGATCTTTTATAATACTACATAACAGAAGGAAAATAATTCTGAAAAATTCTACTGGGCAATAATAGATAAAGGTCATGAATAAAAGGAGTTCAAAGGAAAAACAATTATATTTGTTTAAATTCAGTAGGAACCTCGTGAAATTTTATGGTGGCATGAATAGGATTGTTTCTCTACTGTATTCTGCTTGTATACATTCATATTACATTTTCAAACCAGTTACTTGAAAACTATGTTGCCATAAGGAATAGCTGTCAAATATTTCACCAACGAAAGATTAAAAGTCATTAAACACTGATGTGAAGATTCATAGCACAACCAAAAATTCCAGCTTTCCTGTTTAGATACAACTAATCTAAAGACACATATATTTGAGTGCATACATAAACAATACATAGAGATATTCAGAGACATGCAAATTGTGATCTAATACATTCATTCTGAATGATACACACATTTTGTACACTTAAGCATATGCAATATATGCACATTTGAATATGAAGAAATTTATTCATACGTTGAATTACAATTGAAATAGGGTTAAATATATACAGATTATGATGAAATTTCTATATTTTGTTTCATATTTCAGCTGAATATATGATTTGAACAATATTCAGTTCTTATGGAGGACATTTCTACATCTTCAAATAATTCTGAACCTACTACACATTTTTAACAACACATTTCTGCCCCATAAACTTGGGTAAATTAAGTGTTGCTTCATGACAATGAAAATTTTATGAAGCTTATTTTTCAAGCAGGACATGGTCTGCAATAAAAGCAAAAGAAGTGAGATATTTCAAAAGAAACATTTACTTTCTGAATTTACATACAATTCTCTAACATAAGTTATTCAACAGTTTAAACATTTACTTTTGGGCAACATTTTCATAGAGCTCTTGCTGTCTGTGATGATAGCCTGTTAGTCAAGGTCATTTTTACTTCTTCATTAGCGTCTAAATGCTTGTCGCCAGATGGCAGAAGGAGCAATAGTTGCTCGGTGCAAGGTCCAGGCCGCATGGCAGATGACTGAATACCTTCAAGCCAAAGAGAGGATCAGATCTTGAATTGAGTTTGTCGGCTTGCATGCTCACAAAGCAGTGCATTACTGGCCCATAGCATTCCATACCTTCTGTTCTGAATTGCTCAATGAAGTCTGCTTAGGGTCTCTTAACAGTAAGATGAGTTTTGTTCCCTATGGAAGAAAGTCTACTAACAAAACACCCAGCCTATCCTGAAACATTGTTGCCATGATTTTGTACTCTGAAAGTGTCTTGTTTTACTTTCACTTTAACCACTAAAGTTGTGTCACACTTCTTAATTTATAGCAACCTATTTCCCTTTCCTTTTTTCATTGTCCACAAGGAGGAAAAAAAGTCACCACTCATATTTTAAATAACTTTAACAAAGTGTGTAAACCACATTTTCATTATTATCGCTTATAATAAATATGGCAAATTTCAACACGTGCCAAAATGTAAATTCACGTATACCTTAGGTTTTAAATAAAAAACTAATTTTTTGCAGGTATGCTTAGAAATACATCTACTTTATACATTATAATTCAAAACTTTTTTTGAAAAATTTATAAAAATTATTTTAAATACAAATTTTAAAAATAAATCATAAAAAATTGGTGAATTTTACTTTGGAATGAACCTAAATTTCGAAATGTAAAAGCAAGAATTAATAAAGTTTAATAAAAAAAGAGATACAAATTAATATTTAACAAATTCAATTAACACTAGGAGCTAAAATTTTGAGAGCTAATTTTTTAAAAATTACTTGTGCGATTTTACAAAAGAAAGTTTGGCATAGAATTGAAATATTGAAAAAAAATTGGCACATCATTTCAGAAAAAGTCAGATTTTGTGTCAAAATACTTGTATTAGAACAATGATATATATAAATCTAATAAATATCCTAAGTTGTACTTTTGAGACCTAAAAAACTCAAGCTTAATTTTGTCAATCGGCCCAGGAGAATGGGAGATATAGAACTGACCCCCCTTTTTTACCGCAGTGTATGTACTCATGTTCTGTTGTTTATCGTGTGTAATACACAGTGATAACAATGTCATCTAATGGAGAAAAGCCTTTTATGACATCAGGCAGTGAATATTTGCCATCTGATGCCAATCAGCCTAATACTAACCAATTTATAAACAGAAAATAAATAAATAAATAAATAAAAAGAAAAAAGCAAGAAAATTGAAAACATTCCTTTAAATAATCTGAATTTGACACCAGTTGTAAACAAGCCTATTTTACCAGACAATGTAAGTACTCCTGGTACACACACAAAAAAAGGGGGGAGGGGAAGAAGAGAATACAAAATGAGGCACCATGGCAACGAAACACTAGGAAAGTGAAAATGGCAAAAGGTGAAAATTTCACTACCGTAAAAAGTGGAAAATTAATACCACCAGAGAGAAAAGTAGGTAAAAATTGTGCTTGTCATCACAAATGTTTTTTTAAGATCAATGCAGATGGAAAAAACCAAGTCTTGCAGAAATTTTATGGCTTAGCTAATAAAGAAAAGCAAGATCTATACTTGGGTTGCCTAATCCACATGGATAAGATGATAAGAAAAAGAATAAGAATAGGAACTATTAAAGCAACAATTACTACTTTCTATACAAGACAGATTAGGATAACGGCAAAAATTTAGTTAGCTTCTATATGTTTGTGGCGATTTCATATTGTTTGCCTAAACAGATTTTAATACATGAGGTCAAATTAGATTCTTCTTAACACTGAGAGTTAGAGGCTGGTTAGTTACATAGTCTATATTATCATAAAAAATCAAAATGGCAAATGTTAAACAACATTTTACTTTACTAAAATCACTGAACTTTGCTTTTAACTTTTTAGCTCAATTTTATTCAGGTTCTATTTTTTTAAAATGATTTTTAATAAAATAAAAAATATTTT
>KK122043.1:163791-234188 GCA_000611955.2 Stegodyphus mimosarum | reverse complement strand
AATAAAATAAAAAATATTTTTATAAAATTTCATAAAATTTAAAAAATTATTTCATAAAATCTAAAATATTTTTATAGTTTCAGATTTGTGTTAAGAGCACTAAATATATGGTCTGCAGACAGGCATTCTGTTCTAACCATGGAACTACCTGACTCTGGATAAATCATACAGGCTTCAATTTAAAAGAAAAAAATCACAGCTCACTGGACATGAGGGGTAAGCATAATACCCTCCCTAAAATTTCTCAGAATATTATAACTACTATAGCCAATCATAGCCATAGCAGCTTTCCCAAGTGCTCATCAATTATGGTAGGAAGAACAATCAACGTCAGACTTACTTATCACCTGATCAGAACATTTCTAAGATGTATAAGTTATACTTGGAAAAATATGACCTAGAAGTTTCTGAAAAACAAATCTGGAGAACAATGTCAACCAAAGGTTTCACGACTTCTACTTTCGCTTTGCAAAAGCTGCAATATAAGCCTTGGTTCTCCTCATTTGGATGCATGTCAGACATGCGATAGGCTGGAAATTTAATAGCAGCAGAGCAGGATCATGAGGCCCAACATGTACTACAGACAGAAAAAGCAGTGCATACCAGAAAATCATATGTATTCTATACATCGATGAAGGAGAAAACCCAGCTTACCAAGACTGATAAAACAGTAAAAGTGTTATGTTTCAAGTATCGACTAAATCTTCTTCCCCCGCATATTCCAGCAGGAGACTTTTTTTACAAGCGATAGATGTGGCAATACAGCTTTTGTACTTTGCAGGAAAATCCAGGTTACCACCATTTTACATATACAACGAGGTCACATTAAAAAAAATAAGTAGCAATGGAGTCAGGTAGTTTTCTTCACCATTATATATTATGTTTCTTTCAGACTCTACAACATTGTACCTGTCATCCAAAAACTCATTTGCTCAGAACAAAAATCATACTATCACCAAATATTTGTTCACCTTGGTTAATCAGCATATTAAAAATATTACATTATTCATCAATATCCTGATCATGGTCATAGCTTCTTACCCTGTGACCACTCATTTGGCTTAGTTGAGAAACAGAAAAAAAAAGAAAGAAAGCAAGTTTACAGAGCTGCTGAATGGAAAGAACTAGTAAGGAAAACTAGCAAAAAGTTTCAGGTCGTAGATGTAGCTCAGCACATAATAATGGACTTCACTAAACCTTTTAAACTCATTTTTAAAGCAATGTTGACCAGCCAAAAAAATAAAAATTTTCTATTTCAAGTCTGATTATTTAAATAGCAAAGTGGTTCTAACTTTACTGAATGTAGCAATAGTGATTCTCTTCCACTTTTCACTTAATTTTCCACTCTTATGCTTGGTATTAATTTATCGCTACCTACGACGACTATGACCCAGGTTTATCCTTTGCCAATAAATGAAGTTGAAGATGTAAAGCTTTTGTTTAAGAAATATCTACCAGAAGCATACCAAGGTTATTACAATATTCTCAGAAACTGAAGAAGGACCAGAACCACAACCCCCAGTGGAGATGGTAGAAGCTTGAGAGGAACCAGTAGAAGATGCAGTTCATGAATCAGACACTTTTTTATCTAGTTCTATGCCCAAATAACATTTTACTTAAGAAATAAATATTGGTTTTTCATATTTGTACTTTATTGTTCAACATTTTGGTGTAAAAGTCAGACAGTCCAAATTTTCAAAAATCAGTCGTGGTGTGATTTTTCAAAAATTTCAATTTTATATTGGGTCATATAACAAATACCAATAATATATATATTCAAACCAAAACTTGTGACAATTGCAATTTTCAAATTAGGAAAGTTTTTTGGGGTTTCCCCACAAACTTTAATTTTAGGACTTGCACAATATTTTGCATCAAGGTCTAATACGACAAATCACTGACATTGTTCAACCTTCCTTGAACAGTATTTTCCATTTTTACATTTTACTGTCACCCACTGCATTATCACGGCACACTTCACATATCGAGGGGGGGTAAATATCCACAACTTTTATATTTCTTGTTGTAAGAACTGGAAGACTGACAGTATTACACAAACGGCAGAATATTCGATATTCTTAAACATTTTAACCTCATACTATGAAACTCAGATTCATGCAGTGAATGCAAGGAAGACTGGATTCTGTGCAAAGAATACTGGACGCCTACACATGAATCATTATCATCAACACAGGAAAATTTAAGCAGTATTTGCAAAAATATTTTACATAAAATTAACATAAATATCATGCAAAGTGGCAAAACCCCACAATCTTTTGATGTTTCATGAATGTGTTCTAGGTTCTGAATTAACAAATTTGTATTCATCATTTGAAACAAAATGTAAACTGATCTGTTTTCAAAATTCAGGATATGCATCCTTTCTGCAATCAATGTAAATAATGTTTGTAATTGTATTTGCTTTAATTTTAAATATTAACACAGGAGAACAAAACAAGAAGAAAATACCTCTATATCTCCCTCATGTAGATATTCAAATTTATAACTATTGTCACTGTTTTCTGCAATACCATACAGATGTCACATTCAGATAGCAGCAGAAAAAAATAGTGTGTAGATATTTTGTATGAATATCATATGCAGTACTTCTCTCCTATTGCATGTCTATACACCAGATGTCATTGCAGCATATGGCATGATTTTTCATTTAAAAAATACACTCGGTTATTTCCACACCGTATGTAGGCACTCTCAAGAGATACTATGTCCTCCCAGGATACTTTAAAATTTTTCTTCAAAACATTAGTGTACGTTTTCTACATGCAGTTATCTAAATCAATAACTGTACTTGCTACCAACCATTCTTTACACCATTGCACAGATGTCCCATTCAGATACCAGCAAAAGAAAAGCAGTGCACAGGCATACCACACAGCTGTCATGCGCACTGCTTCTCTGCTGTCCATTCATAAACCACATGCAACTGCAGCCTAAAGCAACCAGATTTTATCCACCAAAAAATAAACATTCATTCACTTCTTAAATAAGTTAGGCACTCCTCAGACAGATGGATTCAATTCTGCTTGCTTTTAGGATTCTAATTTTTTTTCAATTTCTCAAAATATTTGTGCACATTTTCCTCATGCAGTTATTTAAATCTATAACTGATCTTGTTAATATTCAGTTGCCCTTTTCTCCATTACTAAGATTTTAAATTTTAGACACCAGCAAAAGAAAAATGATATACATATACATTCTATAACTGCTGTATGCATCCCTTCTCCTCCTACTGAGCAACCATAAATCACACAAGAATATAAAATTATAGAAATTTAGAATTATATTCTATATATTATTCTAAAAATATAATATTTCTATTGGTACTCTTCTGATATCAGGACTGGATTAAAAAATATATGTAAGCATGCACATGTGTATGTATGTGCATATATGTGCATGTATACAAATACATTTTTTAATCTGGTCCCGATAACAGAACAGTACCTTTCTATTGAATCTCTAGAATATTTAAAATCTCAGGAATCCCTTTTACTAATTAACCCGATCAGGACCAGCATCCTGTATATGCGACAACAATTTCCCTCTTACCAGCCCAGCGCCGCATATACGTGTCCTGAAAACATAACGATTTTTAAAAATTTTTAAATGCCAGTAGAACTTAATGGTTTTCACATTGGTTAAGTCATATGGCTTTTGACTTTCATGTATGACCATGAGTTTCTATTCTGTGCTTCTGGTTTTGATAGATTTATTGGTGTAAAAGTGAAAATCACAGCTCTTTAAGTTAAAAGGATATTGACGAGTTTGTTTATTTCGTTAATAATTTCGTTTTTATTCTTTGCCTTTTTCATTAATTAGTTAAAGTGTGGAGAAATGCATACAGCTCAATTTTATTTTTGTTTTTTTTTCGGAGAATTTGAGAAACGCATCTAGCTGACTGTAGCGGGTGTAACGTCGCTGAACTTCGGTGATAGAAAAACTCAAACCAGTTGTCCTTTTTTATATTTATTTTAAAACTTAACATAGACTTTCTTGGTTAATTAAAAAGTAACTTACATACAGCATTATTACAGAAGGGGAAAGATATCAGCTTTCCCAATTACGCGATGCATCTTATTTGCTCGGCGAAAAAAGGCATCATTGTCTTATGTGTCCGTTCTCATTTTGAATTCTTCCACACACAGCAGAATTATTAAATTGGAATTTAATCACCTACAGATAACTATTGCTTAATTTTCTTTTACATTTCATATTTATAATTTTGTTTTCATGTATACAGTATTTGTTTTCATGCTTATAGTTATAATTTTAGTATTTCAAATGTTTCATTTATTTCTATTAATGTGATGTTCTTTATATTAATGCATATTAATAATTAGCATATTAAGTATGTAACTTCTAATATTGAGATTAATATATTAAAATTCTGATTTCATATGAATTTTTTTGTAAAAGTAGGCTTAACTGCTGAAAATGCACGGGCCGGCGGTGACGTTCCATTTCAGGGGGTTCGGTCCCGTGGCTGCAATTCGTTCTCCATGCACTGGTCCTCAAGGAGTTAAAATCCCTAGAACTGACACATGTCTTACACTGGCAAAATTAAAATTTCTCTCTGCTCTGCATGAAAATCCATGCTTCCAGTTCCAATGATAAAATAACTAAATTGGACACCCTGGTAACAAACAGTCTGAAAACTTGAAAAAAAAAAAATTCTTTTTGTAATGCTCATGTAACTGGAAGTACGTCCAGTTATCATCAGAAAGTTTGGAGTTCGAATCTTACAAAGGGTATCATTGATTTCTCACATTTCCTACTCTAAAAATTTGTAAATAATTCACATAAATGACTCTATGAATTAAAACATGGTGAATG
This sequence comes from Stegodyphus mimosarum, assembly GCA_000611955.2. Lineage (NCBI taxonomy): Eukaryota > Metazoa > Arthropoda > Arachnida > Araneae > Eresidae > Stegodyphus > Stegodyphus mimosarum. Next base: position 229,334 of record KK122043.1, on the reverse strand, counting down.
CCAATTCATCACTACCTACATTTGGTGAATGGGTATGCTTCTCCCCAGTGGGGGAGAATGTCAGGAATTTTCTCTGTCTTTTCTGTGCCCCGTGGTAATGTAACTAAGAGCAAGTCTACCTGGCAATCAAGAGGCTACAAGTTTCAATTGGTGAGGGCATTGCTGACATTTTATATTTCCTGCTACGAAATAGACCTAATGACTCATTAACATAAAGCTAATGTAGTTTCTAGGTACTTACAGTTGCTGAGCATTTAAAAATGTACTCGTTTCTGAAGTTGTACTGCCTGCTATGTAAAGTGATCTTAATATAATGTAGCTAGCGTAATTTCTGATAAAATCAGATTAAGATTCAAAGCTGTACTTACTCAAACTGAAATTTGCCAAAACTTTTGGTATGTTCAAATGAAGGCTGAAATGTACACTTCAAAATTAACTTGTCTAAATGAGCCAAATTTTCAGGTACTCATATTATTTTCAACTCCCTTCAGTTTCAGCTTATTAAAGTTTGACAGCATCCAAAATAACATTTGCTGCAATTTTGCTTGATCAAAGAACTGATGTGATGAAGTCCACTATATTGAAATATGTTGAAAGAAGTACTAAGAATTATTTTTACATTATTTTTTCCCCCTGTTCAAAATCAGCAACAGCCAAAGTACACAGTAATTATTTTTTGAAAATTAAAAATAATAATAATAATAAATAAATAAATTTAAATTGTTGAATGAAATGAATTGACACAAAGTTAGATGCTGCAGTTATTAATATTAGTCTTAGTAATACTTATTTTAATCTACAACTTTTTCTTCACTCCTATAATCACAAACTGAATTTGGTTTTGTTGAAATCTACTGATTACATAATCAAGTGTAAATGATATTTCATCCTATTATTCTTAGCAATGGCTTTTTCCTCACCAGTCTGATGACTAAACAAATATCTTAACATGCATAGCGGCCACAAAGTCTTACCATGTAAATAGCTAACTAATTACCCAGAATCATCACTGGCTGTTATCTATTCTCCTCCTAAATGGTAAAAATCTCAAAGTTTAAATAGTTGAAATACCTTCAAAAATTTCATATATGTGAAACTTCACCATATGGAGTGCAGCCTCTTAGTTGCAAAAGGGCACTTAAAAAAAAAAAAAAACACTACTGAGTTCCCTCTCCCTTGCTCTCTTAAACCTTTTGGTTTAAGAGGACAGAAACAGGATGACTTTTTTACCACCAGTTCCACATCACAGAAAACTAAGTTGTCGTTTGAAAACTTCAAATCTCAAATCCCTTTACAGATTATTAACAGGAGTAAGGAGCTTATTAAAAAAACTAATATTTAAACGTTAAACTTAAATAGAAAATTTGAAAGAATTACCCCTATATTGTAGAATTCTTCATTGCTTATGGATAGATACATTGCAGAAAATACTTCTCTGAAATCTTTTCATAAATTACAAATAATATTTTTGAACATTCCTTCTAGCTTCGTTTATTTATCCAAGATGGAAATAAAATTTTTGATTTGTCTAACTTTCACAAACTCAAGCATACTCTGTATAAATGAGCCAACTGTTGCTTTCTGATTTCATGCATATAATTACCAGCCTGAAACATCACAGGACAGTCCACATTCACATAACATGGATCATATACCTACTGACAAATATTTTCTTCAGAACAGGACCTAATGTTTTGGTTGCATTAAGTTTGAATTTGGTTAACTTTTTACATATCACAGAACACTGATCTTTTTCTTTTTTGTTTGTTTGCACACATAATGGGCAAATACTTAATGCATATTAATGTAAAAAATACAGTAATCCTTCCTGATTTATTTTCTTACTTATTTTTTTAAATGGAACATTAGGCGTGTTAAGTGACAATGAAACAGGTAATGTTAAATGCTTGTTTCATAAAAACAGATAATTTAATGATAAAATTATATTTTCAAGTGACAAAGTATCCCAAACTCTTGTTATACAAAGTACCTTTTAATTTTCATTTTAACTGTTTAGGTGGCAAAATAAGGTAATATGTTCAACCTGCTGAGAAACTGAAGTAACTGAATTTTGGATGGGATAAACATCAATAGTAAATGAATATAAACTTGCATACAATACATGGATAAATACAGAAACACACTTTAAACTAAGCAATAAAAAATAAGCTCTTATAATTCTAAAAGTATTTTTTATAAAAATTCAGAAAATAATGAAAAAGATAACCTTCAGCCTAGGAATATTTTCGTTAACATTTTTCCTAAATGAAGTTCGTTCATGGTTTGCTTCTTCAGTGAACTCAAGTCCAATCAAAATTTTGTTTTTATCTACAAATTGAGCTTTTTTATAGTCTGTCTGAAAATCAGTTTTAAAGGAACCATCAGTCCATGGCAGCAGTACAATAATACACAATATCACAAAGAAAAGGAGCATAAATATGATGAATCTCTGCAATCTTGATAGTTGATTCCATAACTGAAAGAAAAGATATAGCTAGTTAAAAGTTTCATCACTTAAAAAGAATTTTAAATGCATTTGAAAACTCAAAGTTTGTAAATTTTATAATCTCACAGACAATAAATTATTCAAAGCATTACATCTTTGTTACATCATATCTATATTAACAGCAGCTTCAAGAGGTTCAAGTAAGCATCCTGAATGTAGAAGAGTGGCACAGTTACCAATATTTACTGATTAAAAAAAAAAAAAAAACACAAAAATGTCTAAATTTTAATTCCTAATACTGAATATAATTTCCTTTCAGTTACATGTATAATTTCATAACAATAAGAAAATTTCTGCTAAACATAACCCTATGTATTGATGAAAACTAATGTAATAGAAATGTATTTTTATATTTATCTAAGCTTGTGGGCTTAGGTGGCACCAAACACATGATCATTCCCATGTCCGAGAAAGAAGAAGTCACCGGGGTTAATACTTGGAGATCTAGTACAACAGCTGTTTAAAATCAAACCACCTGGTTCATTGCATCCAGCAACACAGAAATAAAAATATGCAAAAAGCTTTCTTGTTTAGACAATTTTAATTTTTCTCAAAAAGAACTTGAGTAACAAACTAGCACCTTCAATTATTTATGTATTAAAACTTGTACCTTTTTTTCTGTAGTTCAGATGATACTTATTATCCTATTTTGTTAATTTTTAAAACTATAAAAATAAAAAATTAAATGTTTTTTGTCTCAGTTACCCTGCATGCATGTTTTCCCATGTGTATGAAATATAATTTTGCCAGCTCTAAGGATCCTCCATATATATCCTGCTTAAGTCACTGATTATGCATACATTGAAGTACATAACAAAAGTCTAAAAATTTATAATTACTGATTATTCTTATTTTTTATCTGTTCCGATATATGCAGTCAATGATATCACAGTCTCCCAGTCATAATTAACTGAAACTTGCTTTTAATTTGCTTCTGTTAAATGTTAAAATATTATTTTGATCAACTCAAATAATTCCAAACCAATTTAGTTACATTATTAATTTATATATACATATACAATGTTATTTGTTATTTACTTATTTTGCAATGCATGTAATAACTACTACTTGTATATTTCTCCCTCTTGTGAACTTTTTCCCCCTAGGTTTCCTAGCACGATTTTAGAAAATTCTTACTTATGACAACAATATAAAACATATGTAGAATTAAAAGTATTTTTTGCAAGTAAAAGAAATGTCACTGAAATTGATTAAGTCCTTTAAAATACATAATATTCAAAGACTTAATTTATTCAAATAAATATTCAAAGACATATTAGCATGTCTTTATGTGCTGTATTTATCATTTAAGCAGTCCCTCAGAAATAGTAAAAACCACATATTTTCCCTCCTCCCAGTTTTCAAGAAGTAAAATTAGTAGGAAATATGGGGAAAATATGCGAGTGAACATGCTGCACAATTCTTAAGAATCTGCATTTTAGGTAGAAAGCACAGGAAAGATACTGAAATTTGCTTTGGTATCTCTTTTTTAATTTTGACTATATAAAGCTGTTTCATGTCAACCTCAAATTTTACACAGCAAGTTTTCAATAATGAACTTACTTTTTTCAAACTATAATATAAGAAATATAACTTGATATGGAAGTGTTCAATTTTAAATGAATTATGAGCCGAAATTACTGGTACACAAGAGTTTTAATATCAATTTTAATGAAATCATGACATTCAGTTTCGCTACCCTTCTTTTATGGCACAACATTCCAAAATCTGCAATTTGTTTATTAGACTGTGTTTTGACGTTAAAGGGTATTACCAGAATAGCGCTTTGGGAATAAATTACAATAAAAGAATTAGAAAGCGTTACTTTGTGTGTCAGAAGAGAATCAAGTGTTGCGAAACTCTTAATTATAAACAATAATATTCGATTTACTATTACAGACTCACAAAATATCTTACCCGACGAATGCTGCGAGAATGAAATGACTGTTGGGGGAAATTGACGTCTTTAAAAACGGAAGCACTATCAACACTTTTTCCATCATCTAACAAATAACCTTTCTCAACGTCATTATCAACATTTAAATGTGAATTATAGTTCCTAGTCATTTTACTTGATTAAAGATGCTAGAAATAAAGTGTATCAAGAATTAACTGCATCACTGCATTTGTTCTTTAAGTAAAATATACCGCTCGAAATGGTACAAATATTTCAAATGATATTTTCACAAAAAATGTTCTGTCGATACGGACGACGGCATCTTCGAAATATGAACTAACCCGCTAATTTCCACACACGTCGTTTAACATCTGATTCCACATACACACAGACAGACAAAGAACATAAATGTCTTATTTTGAAACTACGTTTTTCTGCCCGAAGGAAAAAACACCAAGAAAGATGTAAAGGTGAATTAAGGTAATTTTTATTAACCTGAAGAGAAATTTTGCGTCATTTGAACAAAAGTAAGAAGCGAAAGGAAAAAAAAGGCAGAAAATAAAATAAAAAGTTAAAGTAAAAATGAAATCGTAAATTATTATCCATACCATCTAACGATACAGCGAAAGCAAAAAGAAGCGAAAGGAAAAAAAAGGCAGAAAATAAAATAAAAAGTTAAAGTAAAAATGAAATCGTAAATTATTATCCATACCATCTAACGATACATCCAAAGTTTAAGGATGTTGCTTGGTCTTCGCACTTATTTTTTTTCCCCAGAAAATTGTTCTCAGCCTTCTTAGATTGCACGAGATGTTTAGAGGTCCTTATTTTAGACTGTGTTGTCGTTTGCAAAAGACCCTGAGTCTCATACGTTTCCTTAACTAAAAAAAATAATATCTCAGTTACCGAAACCAATTTTGTAAGCAAATTTAAAGTCTAAGAAAAGAATGGGAATTTTTCGTTTCTCCTAAAGCCGATAAATAATTAAAAGGGTTTGGAAAATTGGTAACACCTTTTTTTTTTCTTTATATAGATGAGAATTTGCATGACTGCAGTTTAGAATATATCAACAAATAGGGGTATAGTTCAGGAAACGTTGAGAAGTTCAAGTGAGATCTGCTCAAGAATGCAAAGAAATACCGAATATAAACAAATACAAGATAATTAAAGCGGAAAATTCATGTCACTCACCAAAATAGTAGAAACTCGTATACTCGAGCAGGAGATCCTCATTAATTCAGTGATTGTGAAATCTTTACGTGCGTGGAAGAAAGGGAATATTTCTGAATCGGATAAAGAGGTATAACGTTTTACCTGAAATAAGTGAAAGACATATAAGTACATTTGTTATTCCTTCCCTTACCTTTTATAAAATACTGAATGCACCAAAAGAAGATTTTCTGTAATGAACAATATATATTCAAAGGAATTATCCAGATCAAATTTGGTCATGATAATGTTAGCCTTGTGACTAAACCGTGCTGTGCATTGTAATAAGCTCCCGATATGGCACACTTAGTTGCTGGGACGTTACAGTGATGTTCCAGTGTTACATTTTCGTCACATTACATTTGTGATCCCGGTACAACGTCACAGAAATGTCACATTGTGATGTGGATGTGAATGTCACACGGATGTTACATGCATATCACAACAACACATTTAATGTGACCACAAGAAATTTCTCATTTGTCAGATTATGTTGTGGATGTGAATATCGCACAGATGTCACATACACGTCACAGCAAACATTTAATGCGACCACAAGAAATTTCTCAGTGTCCTCCTTCCTGGCCTTTCTTGAGCTTGCTCATGTAATTCTTCTTTAATGGGAGGTATTCCTGCGCGCTGACCTTACCCACCCCCCGATTCATTACTAAATGTTTCAATAAACCTTCCGAAATAAATTATTTTTTATACTAATAGCTTACGATTTTAGTTCTTTTTTTTTAATTAAGAAAACTGAGAATTTATAGCGTGTTTCATTTTGTGTGATATAGTTCGACCGCTTCATCCGTGACCATGAGCGCAAACACGCATGCGCAATTCTGACCGAATTATTCTCAAAATAGGGTGGAAAGATGGGTATTTTTTCCCCTCCAGCTTATCTCTTTCCGGAGAAAATAAGATTTTCACCTGAGCTTTCACGTCGCAGCAAATAGTAACGCCCCTTTTGGACGAGTCTATGTATTTTGACAGAACGCCAGCCAGGGTTGCGTTTCAGACCGTCGAACTATTAAGAAATCGTGGAAGTATATTCTATGACGAATGCCCACACATTCTTCTGTAACTAGTGTTATCAAGAGAGACTGTATGGCGTTTTTTTGTCTTGAGGATTTTCGCGACCATTTTTTTAGTTCTCTTCCTTCTGTTAGCCGAACATATCGTTACTGCTAAATTTTTAGGCAAGCACTGTTTATTATATATTGATGTGAATGATATCAGTAACAATTAATATATAAAAGTGCAATTTAAATGCTATGAGCAAAACGAAATAATGAATTGACAGTCGATTAAATTTTATTTGTATTACCAAGAGTGCAGAAGCAAGAGCATCATCAAAAGTTTACTCTAATTTTTTTCTCACTGCTTAAAAATTTTAATTTAGGGAGCCACTTTTTTTGGTAGCTATAATTCATTTTCTGTTATTTTTAATGTTAAATGATAATGGGAAGAAGGAATTTATTTTATGCATTTTATTGCAGTACTTTCATCGTGTTCTGTTATTATTCAAAATAAATTTCACAAAATAATTACTTCCTTCTAGGAGTGAAACTTAGCGTTACATTACAAATGATGCCATACTTTCATAACCAGGTTCTAGTTATATATAATAAGTTTTTTAATTATAATAATTTTACAAATGACGGATTACTTTACAACGCTGAACTTTTCTAAATGTTTCCTTTATGTAAATTTCTGAGATTATTTCTAAATTTTTTTGCATTAGATCTTTCTTTCCTGTGAATTATGCCAAGCTTATAATATATTTAAGCTGGGTTGCTAAAGTAACTCAGTTTTCTTATTAAGAGATTTAGTTAGAGAAAATTATTTCTTAGTTTATGTTAGGTTATTTGAATATAGCAAAACACACAAGGTCTGTCTACCTAAGAGAAGGGATGCCTTTGTAGAGGATTTTCTAAGGGAAACTAGCTTGTATTTATTTTACATATTAAGAAAAACATGGAAACCAACTATGCAAAAGCATTTCTTACTTGAGAGATTATGAGAATATAATTATGGTATTAATGTTTTAGATAGATACATAAATCATTTGAAAGATAACAATATAAAAATGAGGAAATTACGTTTCATCGGTACTTACATATGAAGAAAATTAAAATCTCACTTGTGACAAAAGATTATAAATTAATATTAATTTGACCCCAAAAATACAAGTTACTTCATTTTATAAAGAAACTGAATTTCAAACTGTATTTCAGCATTATTTAACCTCTTTCAGAAAATTTTATGAATATAATGAAAATTACTGTAAACCACACTGATAATCTTTATCCGAAATAATAATTTTATTTTAAATTAATGCATTTCCCTTCTGCAAGCAAGATACTTTATTTTGTTATCAGAAATTTAAAAATTACATCTAACCCTCCAATTAAGTCTAATTTAATTATCTAACCTAATCACATCTAATTTTGCTTTAATGCATCATTGCAACAGTAGACAATGAAAAGATATTAATTTCTGCAGTTGTATTTAAAAAGCTTAGGAATATTAAGAAAGGAATCTTCCACAAAGGAACTTAAAAATTTCAGTGTGATAACTTGGAAATTTGCATAATGTAAAACATAGATTCATTAAAGCGAAGTCATTGCCACCATCCAGGAGAAGGAAAACTGATTTTAAGGAACAATATAGCTTCATGGAATTCTTTTTGTTGAGACAGACCTCATGTTCTTTGCCGCATTTAAACAAACAAATAAATTTCCGCCGAAATTTGTTTGTAGCAGAAAGCCAATTTTTCGAGAGTCAATCGAAGGATCGTAAAACTCCGGATAATTGCGTTGCCTTTTACTATAGGAAAGCAAGTGTTTCTTTTAGTGTAACAGGAGGAGTTTTACATTTTCGTTATTTTTTAATTTTAACAAAAATTGTGAATTTATATAGTTGAAAATGAAAACATTTTTCTCCTGCAGCACAATATAAAAGACGCTTTTAATTCCAACAAAATTAAGTAGTGGAATTACTTTTATTTTAATAAATACAGCCAATTTCCATTTGAACTAAGTAAATAAATGAAATTCAGTTTTAATTGCATAGATTCTAAACTGAAAACTATAAATGTGTTTTTATATTTATGTGCTAAAAGTGAAAAAAAATTATATTAAAGAAACCGTATAATCTATTTCTCTTCAATTAAAAGCACACTAAGGAAATGGTTCTTTAATTCCTGTCTAGTAATAAAACAATAAAATCAATATTAAAATATGTATTGATGTCTTTTTGATACTTTACAGTTTGAAATCATTTCTAATTTTAACTAAGAAAATTGAATGAAAATTTTAAAGAAAGTACAGCATTAGAGCCTTGCTATCAGATTTTAGTACCTGAAGCTAATCTCATAACTGCTTCTAAATATTTTCATTACTTCCAAATCCTTATTTATGCAGTATTTTTCCCTATGCCTAGCAAGTGCCTGACTCGTCCAAAACGGTAAGGCTCTGTGATACAGATTTATTTAGATCAAATTAACAACTTTTTAAGAGTATGCCTTGTGAAATATAATATCTTCATATTATTTAAGTCAAAGCAAAAAACTGAAATCATGTAAAAAAACGAAATTAATTTTGGAAAGCATAGAAATAGTAAATAATCCACTTAACTAGAACTTTGGATACCTTATTTCGGGCAATTGGAACTCTTTCTGTTTTCATATTTATGTTAACTTTCACAAAGTACCCGTTCATGTATCTTTCCATTTAAAATGCAAAATCTTTGACAAAACAAAGAGTTATGAACAGAGCAAAATAAATTCATGAGATATAACTTCAAAGTATTGTAAATCTATGTAAAATCCTTATATGAAATATTGAAGTAAACTATCTTACAATATAGTTATTCACAAACAACTGCCACCTATGTCTAATTTATGTGGTGCCAAGTGATAACTATAGGTTAGTAAATTAAATTCGTTATTTCAATAATTTTTCTTAATTTGTATTTTGAGGCCCCACCAATAGCGGAGCGGTAAAGTGGCTGAACACTGGTAGTTTGCTTGGGTTCAAATCCCAGCGAACGGGCTGCCTTTTAGGCGTTTTTATGGCTGGAACGTGGATACAATGCAGCTTCACTAACAAATTCCTTGACGAAGGCATCTTCCCCCTTACACAGATAGCTGTTATGTGCTTCGACGTAATCCAATAAACGAATAGAATTCCGCAGAACGGGTTTATTACATGTAAATTTTTTCATCATGCGAGCAGTTAAATACGAGCAGTTTTCTTTCAAAAACACTTCCACGAAAGCATCCATTCTTTAAATAGATAGCGCTTGCGAGCATTGCAGTAATCCAATTCTTATAGATTTAATAGTGACTGGGAATATACCTTATTACAGAGAAAACAACATTCCTTAAAAAAAAATTTTTTTTTTATTAATCAGCTTATCTGAATTCCATTTGTTTCTTGAACAGTGTCAGAGTTTCAGTAAATTAAAGCTGGCCGAACTTGTGTGCAAGGTAACTGATGTTTCGATTCAATTTAGAAGTTACATGAGCTTAAATACTTTTTGAGGGATGTCATCCTAAAACACTATCTAAAGAAAAATCGATTTTATTTACTTTACAATGAATGAAAATCACACACAAAAAAAAAACTATAATGTAAGTAATTTTCTCTCATTTGCCTCCAGATAAATGCCTGCAAAATACTAGAATTTCGAATGAAGTTAATAGTGCTTAATAGTTTTATGTACGCGGCAATGAGAAAGGCCAAAATGCACTCGTACTAAACAAATAAGCAACAAACACTAAAAGAAAAGGTACGAATAATAAGAAGGAGAATTAAAACATACAATTTACATATGAGGTAGAGGTTTCATCCCCGAATGCAGGTAGGACACCAAAATCAGCCTGAAACGCAAACCCACAGTCACACCACAACGCCTTAAAAAGGAGCATGCCCAACCTATGTGTCAGTTCGCAAACAGCTATAATTCCGTGTAAACCGAGTTCATCAAAGCATGAGCCAGCATGAGCCGAAGTCACCATTTGCATGATGAAATGCTTTGGAGTGCTATCTGGATGTTGCAAGCTGGTGCAAGACGATCCACTGTTGCGATAGAGCTGAACGTACATCGTAGTGTTATTAATAGGCTGTGGAATCGTTACCAAAGCTATCAAAACCTCTGCAGAAGATGTGTGTCTGGAAGTCGCAGGATTATTACAACGGCAGACGATATCTTCCTGATGCTATGTGCAAGACACCGTAGATCACTGATAGCACGACAGCTAGAATTGCATCTCTCTGTTACTGCAGGACGGCCCATATCCCGTCAATCTGGGTCTCGCCGACTGCATGAAGGTGGAGTGTACGCCCCGCAGCCTGGGGTTTATGTTCTTTTACTCCCATCGCATGGCAGAGCGCGGTTGAATTGGGCTCTTGAACATTGCAGTTGGACATCAGAGCAGTGGGGCCACGTACTCCTTACGACGAGTCTCGATTTAACATCCAGAGCGATTTCCGAAGAGCAGTGTTATGGAGATAGCCAGGGACACGCTATCAGTCGCCAAACGTCCTCAAAAGAGGATATGAGAGGACATGAGAGTGAAAAGATTACATGGTAGGAGGCTTACTTGTGTGGGCTGAGATGGCAACGAACAGCAGCACCGACTTCTACGTGATTTCGAATGGTTCCGTCAAAGCTTTCCGATATCCTGACGAAATTCTTCACCATCTTGTGTGTCCTTTTATTGCTGCAGTGGGTACCGAAGTGATATTTATAGATGATAAGAATACCAAATTCCATCCTGAGTGCGAAGAAAGTAACGGACATATTGTCTAAGTGTCAAAGCTAGCAAACACGTAAGTTAATTAAATTCATTTCTGGTCGTTAATGTACATTATGTAAATTTTCTTTTTTTCCTAAATTTTCTTTATTCCATTCATTTTTAATGTTTCACTTTAGTCTTATGATAATATTTTTTGTACCCTAGTTCTTCGTTGTTTTAGCTTTGTTTTAATAAGATAAAAGGTAAAAGTGTCGGGGAGCGATTTTTTCAAGTACGGAAGTAAAAGTCACTATTATAATAATTATATATTAAGAATCAAAGATTGCATTTCAAGTTAAACAGAACCGCCCATTTCTTGCTGCTTCTTAACTAGCAATAAATAATTTTAAATCAGTCTTACTAAACAGCTTTTTTAGTAAAAAAAAATAAAACAGGCAAATCGAAAACCTTTTATTCGGCGTAGATTTTGTAAAATCCCAATCGATTTCGAGAGCATTTGCATGTTTTATTTTCCACGTTGGCGTGTTTCTCTTGCGTCTTAGTTTTTTTAGCCTTGATATAATTTAGTGTTGATACTTGAGATAAAGAAGAAACACTTTCGCATCTATTAGTTATTGTTAATTGATTGGAAATTAGTTTGTTCCCCTTGAAAAAACATCTAATTTCCAGTCAATGGAGATAATTACTTAGTTTGTTGGTTGTACTCTCGCTTTTAATTATCCCCTTTTAATAATTTAGTTTCTGATATGCTAATGAGTAAATTCATTTCAATAGACTTCTTAACAACTTTATTTTCCTATATGTTTTGCATGAAAATAATTTTAGCCACTGCAACGAAAAGCGGTGTCATTGCACAAACATAATTCGATTTGATGGGGCATAGCGCCTCTAGGAAGAAAGACATCTGCCCTTGACGAAAATGAATGTGATTTTTAATATCAAATTTTCCCCCTGTATAGAAATAATTTACCCACTGAACCAGAAAGGCGGTGTCCTTGCATAAAAATTCCATGTTGCGCAGTGCCTAAGAAACAATTACTAATAAAACAATTATTTAGCAATAAATTATTTTCCTGATCGTGGAAAAGGTTTCCTGTTTTTGTCATTTGGTGGTTCATGAATGCAGCAGTATTCCTAAATGAATGATTATAATTATAAACAATTAGTAATAAAGCCATTATAATTATAAACAATTACTAATAAAACAATTATTTAGTAATCAATTACTTCCCTGACTGTGGAAAAGGTTTCCTATTTTGGTCATTTGGTGGTTCATGAATGCAGCAGTATTCCTTTGTTTACATCCTTGGTCCTACATAATTACCCTTACATGTTACAAGCTATTTCTCTTGCCTTCTTGGCATCCTTCGAGGCGTAGTGGTTAGCACGCTTGGAGGTCCGTGGTTCGAGTTCCGACGAGGGCATTTCTCATTTCTCATCTCTCCTGCTTCAAAATAACCTAATGTCTCTACAGTGGCGCCCGAACTAAAAAGGTGGTGGATGATGATTCTCCACCACCAGAATATGGCAGTTGGGTCCCCTTATCCCCAGTCGCCCTTTAAAAGGGAGAGTATATAAGGTATTTCTCTCGCCTTCTTGGCATGCCTTCGTGGTGTAGTGGTACGCTCGGCGCGTATTCGAGAGGTTGAGTTCCGGCAGGGGCATTGCTCATTTTTCACATCTTCTGCTTCCAAAAAATAACCTAATGACTCTAGACCCTATTTTGTAAGAAAAATTACTTAAAATTTGTTAACTTTCTGTGCACTGATGTTTAACTTTTATGAAAGTTAGTAAGAAGTGACAAAAGTGTATGTCGAATTATCTTTTTAATGAGGTAGTTCATGTGACATTTTATTGTTGTGAGGATTAGTGATATATGACATAATATGATGGAAGCAGAAAAATGTGACAAATTTTTAAGTATGGGCAAATTTTCTTAGACAAATTGTTCGGTCACTTAATGATACCTGAAACCTTGAAAGAAGTGAAATGAAAATTCGTTAACAAATTGAAAACTGTGGGTTCAGAAGAAATGGATCAGTGTAGTAGAATTCGCTCTTATGTTTCTTTTATACTTATAATTTTCTTTTCATTTACATAAGGAAGATTAAAAGATTAAAAAAGCAGTATTTTGCATTTAAAGAATACCTTTAAGTAAGAAACAGTATAGAAAAAATTCAATACTGGGGTTCTAAAGAATACCATAGAGTAAGAAAATTATGTGGATTGCAGTACATGAATTTAGTGCTGTTTTCATAAGCATAAAGTAAAAGTCTTTACTACTTTTCAAAATATAGAATTTTATTTCTGATAGTATCTGCTTCAATTCTAGTTTTTATACACTTAGATACTAAAATTGAAACAGATGAGAGAATACTTTTATTACATATTTTGAACATCTACACAGATAGTTCAAGACATCCATTCCTTGTGCTTTACAATAGCGCTTTTCACTTGAAATTTGCTTCCCAATTTTGTAGGGGGAAATTTTAAGGTATAATGAGTTACTATTTTCAAAGTCGACAGCTTCCTTCTTGAATATAAAAGAGAATGTAGGCCTTGTGTGAAATAATGTCTGTCGCCTTTGTAATCCTGTCAAAGATAAGTAATGATTGTTAGTTTTAGCATTCTGAACACAACTATAACATGTTAAAAAGACTCTTAAGTATGTGGAAAAGAAATATTATTAACATCCCGCTCAGCTATTCGTTTGTCATTTTCATAGATAAGAACACCTAACTCAGTTATTTATTAGTTACTGAATCTCATAATTAAAAAATACGCATTTCATTTAGATGTTAAATACTATTCTACCATTAAAAAATTCCAACTTTATTTATGCTCTTTATATACTCTTTAATGTAACGAAAGAAATTTCAGCATAACTGAAGAGCTTCCTAAAAGGGAATTTCTCATGCACATTCTTATATTATAATTAATCAATGCCTACGAAGAACGCTTTAATACAAGAATCTAGAGTCAGAAACACTTTGTTTTAAAAATTTTAAAGATTTTTTAAAGTTACGCAACTAAAAGCCTGGAAAAAGCACACACCGAATTCCGAGATTTTATACAAATTTTAACTGAAAAGATCATATTATCAACTTAATGAAAGTTCAGAAATTCGAAATTGCAAGTTAAGAGTTAAAAAAAATTAACACACAATTTAACTTAGCTTAAGTTTTAATTTTTTATTTGAATTATCTTATTGTCTCAATATGTTCTCCGAATACAACTACTGACTGATGCAATTATCTACGAGAACTATGCGTGTCTAATATGGAAAAAAAAAAAAAAAGTCCAAAAACTATTTTTAGTCCAAAGGGGCTTTGTCCCTGAAGGACTATTATTTCATTTTGCGATTTTGAAACATTAAATGTCGGTTCACTTTTCAAACTGTTGCAACCAAATATTGCAGTCCTGGACTATATTTAAAGAAATTAAATAATGAAGAATCTGCATAAATGTATGTATGTTTCTCGCATTGTGATAAAACTGCGGTACTTAGAGCCATCGAATTTTGAATGACGTAATCCTGCTGTGAATATGGGCATCTAGAAGCCCAAATTTGAAATCTGGAATTTGTTTTATTATCGGTTTCATATTTTGTAAAACTTTAACGAATTTTTGATTAAAAAAGTCAAGGATTTCAAAGCGAGCAATAGCAACGTTGTACAGAAAAAACAATTTTATCTCCAGCGCGTGAGACTGTGTATAGGAAATTCTAAAGATATGCTCAGTTTGAAATTATTTTGCGGTATTGTTCTTTAACTGAATTTTATGGTTTAAGGGCGAAGAACATGATATTTAATAAATAAAGTTAACACACAAAATGTTAAAAAAAAGCCCCTTTGGACGTAATTTAAAATCTGAAACATTTCTCATTTTCTATTTCACACTCCCCCCCCGAATAAAACCAATTCTCTGATTTTTTTTTAAACGCTTGGAACAGGCCGATGTGTATATGGACAGCAGTATCAAGTTGCTGTGAGATGTCGATGAAAGACCGATTTTTTTTTTTTTTAAGTGTTAAAATAAGTCAGAGCTAAAACAGATTTTGCCCACGGACTAAGAAAATAGAAAGTTAAGTGTTTTATTGTGGGTGTTCGTTGCATTTTTAATTTAGTTAATTTATTACTGTTTTATGAAAGTTTGAATGTTTCGCTGTAGATGTTTGCTTTATGTAATTTTGCTGCTTCTTTATGGATGTTTCTTGGGTTTTTAATTTCGTTAATTTGTTGCTGTTTTATATAATTTCCAGTGCGCCGTGCTTTTGTAAAATGGCTACTATTTTCACTTGTTAGGTTGGGTGACTTGACGAGAGCGCTGGGCGGATAACGCGAAAGTACCGAAGTGATTATTAGACAAAAAATATGCAGACATATAAAACAATTAATATGATTAAAACTTCATTTTAAAAAATATGTGTTTACTTTCTCCGTTCGTTAAATCTCATCGTTTAAAAATTAAATTGTTTATCTTCAGGAAATTCTACATTTGCCTTCAATAGTTCTTCAAATTGTCGCCAAATGCAAAATTTGTACGGGTGAGACAAAGCAAACCTTAACAGATGACATTGTCATACAATCCAGGATTTTTTAGGCTATAACGTATTAGAATACAAATAGCTATCATAATTTAGCTTTCTTCAAATCTAGTAGCTAAAGATAATAATTGGCAGCATGTTTGTTTATCTTGTTAAAAGTGTGGTCCCTAAATTCCCTTTTGTTTAATGGGCCATATTAAGTTATTTTATGTAACTGCTGAAAAAAAAACCTCATCCATTTATATTTCATGTACTTTTTGTACTAATAACATGAACAGATAAAATAGGCAAAATTATAAATACAAAATATATGCAAAGAAAAAAAGTTGATTACCTGGTATCATTAAATTCGTACCATTCTTTCGTGGATGGGTTTTGGCATTTTGCTGTATAGTGTCCTGAATTATTTGAGCCATCGTGATCAACCACACCATATAAAACATAAGAACCATCACCTGGGGAAAGTATATAAATATTATGAGCATAAACACAGATTTTGTTTCAATACTATCTCTCTTCATATTACTTAACCTCTTAACTATGCAATATTCAGAAAAAAAGTGCATATTTTCTTCGAGAAAAATCTATCAACTTTCTGTACTAATTAAGATTATTACATATTTCTAATAATAACTCAATCAACAATATTTATTAGAGAAATTTTCTATTGCTAATCATCATTTAAATCTCATAAAATAGCATAAAATAATATTTGTTGAAAATAAATTAAAAAGTATTAGTGAATTTATCATTCACTTTTTAAGTTTTATTTTTGAAGTTCTTCAAACCAGCTAAACAAATATAACAACACCAAAAGCTCATGAATCAACCAGTCATAGAGATGATATCCATATTAGAGATAGTCGATCCGCTCCAGAATCAATTGACTTTACTGAACGAATGATTAGCGCTCCTGCGAAAACAGAACGTCTGTTCTTTAGCAGTTCACCGAGAGCTGTTGTTGGGAAGAGTGCTAAAAAATTTAATTCCTCTTTGTAAACACTAGCATTCTCCTTTATTATTTACCGAAAACGCCTCTGACCTATTTTTTATGTGTGTATTTGTGTTATGTATGTATATATATGAGTGCTTTTGGTTTGCTTGTGTCCCATCTAGTATTTAAAAATACAAAACATTAAATAAACCGACGCATCTCAGCGAAATTGACCGCCCTGTCTGCAAATGGATGGAGTTTTCTCCCCATCTGACAGTGCGAGGATCTGTTTAAAATCCATAAATTATAGGAACTAGTTCCTCGGATTTCCAGCTGTCAGCTCTACGGCGCTAGTCGCAGATCTGGGTCCTTCGGAGTCATGATTTTTCAATCTTTTTACCGCTCCTACTTTAGCCGCGGATCTGATTCCTGGAGGGTGTTCATTATTCTCTCTTTCAATCGCTCCTGATCTAGCCGCAGACCTGGCTCCTACGAAGCGTTGACTAATTACTCTTTTCCCTTCCTCGGAGATATTCCTTTGAGTTTCATTTCGATTCTTTGAATACTGTGTCATAGTATAGCTATGTATATTAGGTATTACCTCTTTATACAATATTACTATAATGTTTATATAAATTAATAAATTATAATTTTATTTATTTACTTATTTTACTAACGTCTTGTAGTCAAGAGCTGGGAATTTCTCTATAATCTTCTTTAGAACTAGTATATATTCATAAACATAAATTTTTACATCTAATTTATTTTTTCAAGGTTTGCAGAATAAAATGTTGACCGTACCGAATAGAAGAACCTGGAGCGATCATTTTGTTTCATTTGTTTTGATCATTTTGTTTGACCTATAATTTTGTCAAATAAGTTAAAAAAAGGGAAATGCCGGTATTGTCAGAAGACAATTTCCTGTTCTTTGGGATCTGCCTCCAATCTAAAAATTTATTTTTACGCTGTGCTTTGTACTAGAAATAAAATATCAATTATAGTAATAAAATAATGTAATCTTTAACAAAAGTGAGTTTAGTTTTCATTATTTTTTAACTTTTAGCATTTTTTTTTTGTTCCAGAATTTTATTGTTGTTCTATGTAAAAAAGGTTTTTTAGGAAATCTCTGAAGTAAATTTGAAAGAAATCAGTCCAGGGAATGAGCGGTTTCGCTGAGTTGATTCCAGCGATCCCACTCCTTGTTCAATTGTTTCTGCTTTTCCCCCATCTTTATACACCGCTCTTGATCTACGCCCGTTCCAAGCACATTCATCAAGGTCATTGTTAGTGAGCAGTGAATCATTAAAAAGAACTGATTTACTTCAGTGAGCGAACGGTTCCGATTTGATCCCTTAAGGGAGCAGTTTTGTCCATCTCTAATCCATATAATACATAACTTCCGAGAATATGTAAAATCTTTTCACGTGATGCTTTAACTCCTAAATTAGAGATTTATTGGAGAAACTGGAAATTAGCGTAGGGAAGAGGTTAATAACTAGCGTTTGTTATCCTGCTTTTAAGAAGCAAACAACTTCTTAATTCTGTAAATAGATTTATAGAGTTAGACACAGATCTTACCCGTGCAGTTCTGGGCTGCAAGTTCGGAAATATTTCCTAAGAAAAGTGGACAGTCAACCATCACGTTCCTCTTTTGCCCATAACATGTTGCTGAAAACCTCTTCAAATCTTAGAATGTATTAATTAATGCAATAACCATTTAAATTAGTTTTCTTTGTAAATACACTTTTCCTTATTTTTTAAATTAATTTTAAAGGAATATTTTAATTGAATGAAAGCAGTTAAAAAGTAATCACTTCAGATAATATTCAAAGAATGAGGCAGATAAGTGGATAAGGAACATAATGCAAATAATTTTACATTTCGTAAGTCAAATACTAATAAAAATCAATTAAATTATACGAAAAATATTATTTTGGAAAAGGTACGCGTATTTAGCTTTCAAAAATTATGAAATGTTAACAAATTTCGAATTTATAGTCTATATTAGTAAAGTTATCGTTTCAGCTTTAATGAAAATCAGGATTAATTATAACACTTTCAAACAGTTACAACTATATGTCTTTCATGTTTCTTAATCATTCTAAAATCTTCACTATGGTCTACATTTGCAAGAAATATCAAATCAAATTACAGGAGGGTGGTGATTAATGTTACTCATTTTCAAACTTGGTTGGTTATTGGAATATAGTAAAGCACACGAGGGCTATTTGCCTAAGGGGAAGAACGCCATCGTATATGAATTTCTAAGGGAAATTGACTTGTATTCACATTACACGTGGGAGAAACCACGAAAACCAACCGTACAACCAATCCATTTGCCTGGCTTCTAACCCAGAAAGAACTATCAGTATTCAGCAATATTTCGTCGCTCGGGCATTAGCGGGGTTTTTCAAAGTAGGAAAACACATTTATTGGGCACAGAATTAAATACAACTGATTACAGTTAGATAAGTCAGTACCTTGGATTTACAAAACAGATCTCTGTTCAGCACAATGCATTGGATATATCCTCTATGATAGTCAAGATATGGCTGCCAGTTTCACACTTGTCATGACGCCATGTAAAGTGTCCTGTAAAATATTCGCAATTTCCTGTCGAATAGCATTTTTAAGACATTTACTGTCAGATAAGTTGTAAATAAATACTTGGGTTGAAAATATCCCATAAAAAGTCTGCTACAATAAATTCGATGGATACGAATGAGAGATATTGAGTGTCACCGGACAAATATAGAAGTCTCTCAGGAAACGCAATAGACATTTTAATAGAGATATTTGGAAGCCCGTTTTTCTCTCACATCCTACCTGACATTAACAGCCTGAAAAATTGAATTTGTCAGGAGACTGCAAATGTTTTGCAGGACTCTTTACATCGTACTCTGGAGAACAAGTACAAGATGTTATACTGAAGAAATTAAACTTGTTTTTTTAATCTAGATCACTGAGTTACTAACCGTGTTTAGTTGAGTAACCATTGCTGTATATAATAAATATATTATCCTACTTTGAACAAGGGTAATGCTAAATGCTTCATCCTGTATTTAACTGTTCATTATTCTTTGACTTAATTTTTATGCAGTATACTTCTCTGATTGTGAAAACATTAATTTGTAGCGATAAACGATTAGCTGTGTTATTTTCATTACTGATGACATGAAGAATGTGATTTGGCTTAAAACTTTAATATGTTTATCGAGATTTCTGATGAATATCACAACTTCAATGTAAAACTATTACTTTAAAGGTAAAGTGCAAAATCACATTTGTTAAACTGGTAAAATACTTTAAACGTTACTCTTAGCTTTCTAATGAAACTATCAGTGGGAAAAATATTGTTTAAAAAAAGGTAATGTTTTAAAAAGGATACGAATGACCAAGACTTTAGGGAATTTGCTGACTTCCATTTTCTTACTAGACCTACTTTTCTTCTTACAGACTTCACAATACTGGAAAAAGAAAATTTTGTCAAATTATATACAAATATCCAGTAAGAAACAAATACATAAATACTCTCGTCATCTCATCATATAGGATGGAAAGACTTAGTTTATTAGAAAAATTCACAATACTGCTCCGATTGCAATGCAGTAGAATAAATAACTTCAATAACCCAAGAGAAATGAGACTAAGTATAACTAAATATTAGTTCTAACGTAATTCTTAGAACTCTTTTTTACTTCCTCCAGGTATCATTGCAGAATAAAATTTGGATGTATACACACACTGGACAAATGAATCAGAAACCCAAGATTGATATTTTATTGGACCACCTTTTGCACGGATAACTGCTCTGATTCGTTTGGGCATCGAGTCTACATGTTTCTGGAGTGCATTTACGTCCAGAGAATATCATGCATTGGCGATGCAGCTGTTTAGATCATGTAAATTAGATGGAAGAGGAGAGTGCTGTGGGATGCATCTTTCCACCATATCCCTCACATTTTCTATGGGGTTAAGATCCGGGCTATGCGGTGTTCAGGAAAGGGGTTGGAAGTCAGACTGATGTTCAACGAACCACTTTTGAACACTTCTGGCACGATGTATAGTTGGATTATCGTCCAAGAAGTATCCATCGCCATCAGGGTAAAAATGCAATATTGCAGGGTGCCCTTGATCTGTCAGTATATTTAGGTATCTCGTGGCTGCTTGTTTACCCTCGAGGAACACCAGGACACCACTTCCATGCCAGCAGAACCTGCACCATATCATGATACTCCCACTAGACCCTTACGCAGTGCTAGTAAGGCAAGATGGATTCATGGCTTTATAGGGTTCTCGCCAAATTCGACGTCTTTCATCAGTGCAAAATAAGGTGTAACGTGATTCATCCGACCACATTACCCGTTTCTAATCCTCAGATGTCCAGTGTCTTCTTTACCGACATCACTGCAAGCAAATTTTTGCATATCGGACAGAAATGAGTGATTTTCTCACAGGCCTCCGACTATGTATTCCTATCCTCTGCGCATGTTTCCAGCTGAAATCTGTTTAGAAGAGACTTGGTTGACGATCTGTGTCACCTGAAGCACAGTAGATTCCCTGTTCTGCCGTACAAATCGTCGGAGACGACGCCGATCACTTTCTTGGAAAACTGAGTTTGAACTCCAGTTACGTCTTCTAGAAAAGGACTGTGGGTTCTGATTCCAAATTTTACAACCCTTTCATATCGCTGCTTTTCAGAATCCAGTAAGATTTGCTGTCTTCGAAATCGAAGCCCCTGATGAACGGGTACCAACAATAAGCCCTTTTTCAAATGGTGAAAGAGCTGTCGTTTTTCCCATTTTACTTCATTCATTGTGAAAAGCAATCCTACGCCTTACTTATTCTAACATTCTAACCATGTATAACTCACGTCATTCAAAACATTAGCATACTTCATCCCTAGTACGCATTCAAATGAAAGTATCAAAGGTTTCTAATTCATTGACCATTGTGTGTAAGATAACATAAAAACCAGTAACATTTTAAAATTTACGTTTCAACGAATTTAAAACACTTAATAACGAAACTAGCATACATATATATAAAATACGGGAAGTTTTTAAAGAAATTTATACATAAAGTTTTTAGATGCAAATGTATACTATATGTTCTAGTTGACATTGTAATCTGGAATCCATAATATATGGCTTTACTTTGATGTATCACTATGACAGATTAATATTACTTTAACTTTATATTAAAAAGTATTTCTTTTAACCTGGAAGCAATGCAAGTATTGGGTCTCGTGATATTCATGCAGGAGGAGCAGAGTCTTCTGGAAACAATGAAACGATAAGCCTGAATGAATATCCATGTTTCCAGGCTTCAAACTGCGCGGTTTTTAATTATGAGTTACTTTAAATTATGATACACAAAGTTTATGCAATGTCACTGGTAGTAATAAAGATGACTTCGACGGTAAATATCAGTGGTCTGTTTAGAAATCCTGTTTAATACCTAGAGAAATTGTGGAATCTTTATTGATTACATATATCCGATTGCAGTATAATTGATCTGATTGTAGTATGATCCAAGTGTATAGTTCAGAAGAGCGGATAATGACATGAGATTAATTAAAAGAGAAGACATGTCAAATGACAAATTTTAAGTGCGGCAAAGCCCACGAGGGCTAACTGCCTAAGAACTGAGAAGAAACGGAAGAAGTTTTGAAGGAAAATAGTCCGTATTTACGCTTCATATGGGGGAACAAACTCTTATGCAGCCACGTCGTTCGCTGAGATTTGAACTCTCTTAGAATTGCTTGTATTTAAAGGTTTTACCGCTTGCCCACTGCTGGGAGTGCAAAGTTAAATAGTATTTTATGGGATTTAAGGCTATTAAATTCTTCCGGAAGTTTTTTTAATCTTCATAATTTTAATGATGTTAGTTAGGTTTTAAAGATGGAATTAAAGACTTGCGTCTCGAATAACATTCAACATTTCTGAGGACAGTATTTAAAATTTTACCAAACTGAATAGAGTGAAACTTATGTAAGATGATATGTAACGGGATAGGCAATTTATGTCGAGTTATCAAACTAGACGGAAATTAAAAAAAACTAACAATTTAAATTTCTGCAGAATAAAGTATAATATTTATCGAGATGGACGACAGTTTAAGAAACTAACAAGTTAGAAGTCTAAAGAATAAAATTACAGCCATTTCTTATTTTAATTTATTTTCTTATGAATTTTATTATTTTTATTTGTCCCCATATAAATTACATAATGGTGAAGCATAAACATGTTTGTACTCCTTTGCAATCAAAGTTGTTTTTAAATATGTTTTAGAAATTCTCGGTTTTTTAGGTGAATATGAATACCTTCTGAGGTGATGGAGTGCTTTTGTATCATCTTGAACTTGGAGTTCGAGGAGTTGAATTCATGCCTTGTAAAGCTTCCACGTAGGTCAGAAGGTGAAATTCATCTTCTGCCCTTTTATTTCTTTATCAGGAGAGTCTGTGCATTCAAGAGGCTATATTATACTTAAAATTTCTTCCTTTTGAATTATCTTTACAATAACAAGATCATCATCAATTATTAAATAGTGCTAAAATTCTAAGTTTTCATTTCATAAATTAATGTCAGTAATTTCCTTTATCTAGATACCAAACCAAAACCCACAAATATTAGAAAGCACTTTCTAATGGTTATTTATGTGATTTAAAGCGAAATATTTAGGATATGTTCTAAATGAAGTTTGATATCATTCGGAAATTGGTGCATTGAGAATGGGTTACCGGAATTTTTTTCGCAGAATCGGACGTTGTTCATACCGTCAATTTCTGTTTACCTTAGAGTCAGATTAAAATATTTAAGAAAATCGGGCATTAACCCAACTGTGAAATATAGTCAGTTAATTAATAGCAAGAAAAATTGATTAAATGCTATTAAGATTCTTAATAGCAAGAAAAATTAAATTTGTGGATATTCGTTTCCAGATTCGTAGAATATATGGTGACGATGCAATAAGTGGCAGGAAGGGGCGACAGTGTGCGAGATTGTTCAAAGAAGGTCGGGAAAACGTCTATATGAATCGCGCTCAGATCAGCTATCTGGAAGCACTGGCGATTTTGTGCATATGGGAGATCTAAATATCCGCAAACACGTGATATGGACAAATGACATCAAAAAATGAAAACTACTATGGAGAAGTGAAAAATACCGTGAATAACTATCATTACCGGAGGCAGAGGTCTTGGAAAAGGGTATCTCAAAATTCGTTGTTCGTTATGATACATGTTGAAGCCGACAAAGGAACGAGGGGGGGGAAACGAGAATTTTATATAGATTCAGAAAAGACGTTTAATTATTTTTTATTGCAGAATGGCTCGTACTTAAACAGTAACGCTTGTGAAATTTATCATTTGACAGCATGTAGAAAATGTTTGGTACTTGCCAGCAAATAGAAGATCCGTGGTAAGAATCCAGCCGAAAGTACAGTTTTTTCTCACGTTTCTCGGCTCCAAAATCCTAATGGCTTCTTCATTTCTTCTCAATGAACTTTTGAATCGGTCATTTATGATAAAAACTTATGAGCATACTTAACCCACGAAACAAAAGTTTTCATGTAGCCCATTTTAAAATATTGTTACGAAATGTCTACCACGCGGTAGCTTCCCCGCAAAAAGGGCTTAGGGTTGCTATAAGATGGCAAGGAGAGGTAGGGTTGCCAGATTTGGCGCGAAATCGCCCATCTTGAGATATTTGGCGACAAAATTGCTATGTGCCGCAGACGGATGGAGAACCTTCTGGAACGAATTCTTACCGGTTTGGCCCAGAATAACGCAAGCCGAAAGCTGTATAAACCCAGCCTGTATGCAGAGTAGAGAGTGTTCATAGTCTGTCTAGTTGATCTGTCAGTTTAGTGTCGAGTTGGTCGTCGAGTGCATCGAGAGAGTCTCTTAGTGTATCGCGAGTTAGTGCATCGCCGAATTTTATCTTAGAGTGTGTTGAGCTCCGAGAACGATTGAATTGAGTCGGGAGCTGTACTTAGTGCTTATCGTCGGGTGCATCGCGAGTTGTAGCATGGAGAATCTCGAGTGTACGTTGATTTCCGAGAACCACCGAACTGAGTCGGGAACTAGCGCTTTGCCATGAAGCTGTCTTACACATTATAACCTGATAGCCTGAAGGCTGTGTTGATTATTTCAGCGTGTTTGTCGTAGTTGTTCGACGACTGTAAACGTGTTTTTTTAGCTGTTCTGAGCAATACTGGCAAACAGATTGTGTTTTGATATTTCATAAAGTGTTGTCGTCAATCACTCCAAACTCACGAACCCGTACAGAACGTAACAATATTTAACTTTCTAGGATCTTATTTACATATATTACTCTCATAATTATGAGACCAAAAATTCAACTCATTATAAAGTATGCAGAAACCGCTATGACTATATGAATAAAATAAGTATTAGTGGACAAGTGCAACCTAATTCTTGCCTGTCCCGTTATTTTCTAGCTCCGTGGCACATCAGACGAGTCGTAAAGTGCAGAAGCAATTCAATTTGCGTATACATGGGTAAAGTGGGGTAATGTGTCATACCGAAGAAGTGTATCAAACTTTAACTAGATACAATATGCAGAAAGAGCAAAGAATTTATCACTAATTATTCTCTAACACTTTGTAAGCGCAACCTGAAAGAGGCTGAGGTAGGTAAATAGTGACGTTCACTCATCAGAGAAAACATTATGACAACATATATACTGTAAGAATGCGTTCAACAAACGACGTAGATGGCGGATGAAAAGACGGAAGTATTATTTAACGGCTGCCGAGGACAATGAAGCATCAGTTGTTAATTACGTGTGCGCGTAATGGAAAAGGCTGCTGATTTAAAAAGTCTGGATTATGATGGCTAGACGGCGAGGAAAGAATACTTCCTAACGACATGACTCGTCAGATGTTCGCTAGCTTCGTTTTAGCCTATGAAAAAGGAAAGAAAGATATCGATACTGATATAGACGCCATATAAAGATAAAGCATGGACATTCAACACCTTGGCGTCTATATAAAGATATAGACGCCAAGGTGTTGGATGTCCATGCTTGATCAGCAAATGCAAACATCGATGAATTTTCTCCCTGGTGAAGGCAAAGAGGCTGCTGCTGAGAGCTCAACTGATACTGTGTAGTACTAAGTATAGGCGATTACATAGCTCAACAGGCTTTGTTGAATATGCGTTTGCAGCAGACGACATTTATGTACCTTTATTAATCCAGCATCAGTGGGCCCATAACATCGTGGTTGGAGTACGGAACAATGGAAAAGAGTTGCCTGGCCAGATGAAACATGATTTCCTTTAAATTAACGTTGATGGCCGTATTAGGGTGTGCCGTCTTTTTATGACAAGATGATCGATATAAGTACCGCGAGATGTAAAGAGACCGGTGGTGTAGCTATTACGCTTTGGCAGAGGTTCTGAAGGACATTTCTAGACTTTAAATGCTCTAGAACACATCAGGTAGTCCACCTGTAGATTATATGAGTATCAATGCTAATCAGTTATATTTTTTCATGGTTTATAGTTTGATATTGGCAGTGGAATTTCACAGCAGAGCAAGTTTTTTTTTGTGCTCAGAGTTCATTTACCATCTGCTTGTAATCTAAAGAATTGAGCGACTTTTACTTGCATATATAATACAGTCTTCCTCTACACACTTACCAAGGACTTGTAGAATCCATGCCAATAAGGTTGCTGCTTAAGCTAAAGTTCTAATAACTTTATCCTTTAAAATTCAGGTTAAAGGAACATGCCCTAATGTTTTAAACTCAAGAAAGTGAAAGGTATCAATTAGCATCCCATTGTTGAGATAAAAACCTTACCTTTCTTTTTTTGGAGGCCGAATTTGCTGCTCGTACAAACTTGTCCCTCAATTTGAATTTCTTAGACGCTTTCGAAATTTTCAAGAATATTAGTCTCATTAATTACTTAGTTTTCTCTCCATTTCTATCGAAAGCCGTGAAATGAGTACCTATTCGATGTCCAGCTTTCTTTTTTTCGGTCAAGCGTTATAATTTATGCGTGAGACATCACAATTTCTACTACACTCAACGTAATAGCGATGCTTTGAAATTGGACCGAGCGCCAACTAAACTGCTGTGAGCGATAATTTTTTAATTTTTGCTTATGAGGACAAATTTTTAAAATTTAATAGCTTCATTTGTTTAGCAATCATGTAAAAAAGCTAATTTATTATTAAAAACTATATTTCTATTTCATTTATACTACAAAACGTATTAAAAGTAAAGCTAAATTTGGGAAAGAACAATATACTTGGGCACAAAAAGCTAATACATTAAGAGCACTTGCACTTCATTCATATTAAACTAATAAAGACCTAGAAGGAGTCATCCAAATATCAAAATGGACAACGTAGACAAATCTCAAAATAAATCGTTACTATCGTCTAAATCAAAATAAATAAATCCTTATTCAAAATAAATCGTTACTAGCTATTTATTTGATAAAACAGTTAAAACGTGGAATAAACCAATATGCTATAACATCAGACCCACAGCATGTATAAAACAAAATTAACCTGCGGTGATTTATGCTTCTACAGGCCACTGGCAGCATATTCTAGAATCACATGTGAGATATAGATCACAGGAAGTAATTTTTAAAATTAGAATTGCTGGTGCCCTACTGAAGCTGCCAGGAGCGATGAACAGAAACAGAAGTTAATAGAATAAGAAACAAAGTATAAATAGAATTAAATAAAATGTAAATTAGGCTATGAACTGTATGGTAAATAGGTAACAGTTAAATTAAAATATAATTAAATTTAAATAAAGTAATAAAACACATAAAAATAGTACATTAACAATAAATTTAAAACGTATCATCAAATGAAACTGGTAAAAAAATTTTAAATGAGTAAATTAGTAGAAACAAGACATGGTACCATAGCTAAAAGAAATATAGTTAAAGCTAATCTTGGAGATAAGATAAAACTGCATTCATAAATTTCCTTTTCCTGCAATCCTCATAGTTCGAGATATGAGTTTTGCTCAACTTTTTAAGTTTTTCCTCCTGTTTTCTGCTTCCGGGGAAAAGGAGAATACATACTGTCTGGTATTAATATCAGCTTTAGAAACTGCTAAAATATTGCAATAATAACTGATTTTTCTGTTAATAATGTGATTCAATTTTTACAAAAAATGCTGGAGCTCGTCCTGTTTAGGGCAGCGTGAGCTCAGACACACAGCAATAAGATTTAACTCAAAAACTGAGAATAGGAGGAGGTTTGGATGGATTTCGGCTGATTTTAAGTCCTGGTGGACCACTTAACTGCCCAGTTTGTTGATATTTTAGAATAAGCATAGATGTTTCCTTAAAAAAAAGCAACTGAACGGAGGAATAACGTTAATAATTCTACGCATTTAAATACGCAAAAGAATTTAAATAATTGTCTTAACGGTCTCAAATATTAAAGAAACTGAAATAATCTGTTAATATTGTGTTAACTAGCAGTATAGTGTGATATCATACTGAAACTCATGTCTTAAGTTTAGCTAATGCTGAAAAGAGAGTTTATTAACGTCAGACATAACTTTAAATACATGAAATAATTTATATGGTTAAGAAAACATTTTCATTATAAATTTTAGCAACGTGTCATTTAACGTTGCTTCTGAATTGTTTTCTTATGAATAATATACTGACCGGCTTATTTGCTCCATCCAAATATTCATTTGCCGAAAAAAGACTGAAGCACTGCCGCAGAGAAACTGTTCGCCCTCCCTATGGAAATATAACACATTTTCAAATATCTAAATAAATAAATAAATAATTTAATAACAACATGAGTTTCTTTAAAATAGTTCCTTCAAAAACTTCCAAAAATCTTAATATGCACTGTTTGACAATTAATTGCTGAGGAACAACTAATTTATGCAAATTTTCATTTCTGATAGCTGCGTATTCGCAGGAAAAATAAATGTAGGAAAAACTGTAGGACAAGATCACTTATTCTTATTAAAGGTAACCCACTCCTCTTTTTTTTGTTTGATTTATTTGTTTATCGCAAAGCACGTTAGGACCACCTACCTTGGGGTAGGGATGGCCATCGTGGAGAGTTTTGTAAGGAAAATTTTCTCGTATTGATGTTATACATGAGGAAAATCACGAAAACACCTATGCAGATTGCCTGTTCGCTTGGAATCCAACTCGGGTCAAACTACGAGAGACTTTATCACTCAGCCGCTGGTGGGTCCATTCGTGTTGTTTTCTTATTCATAATTACAAGCAGCAACATTTGACAGAAAAATCACTTTGTCGGTTTCTGATATTATTATCGTAGATTTTCAGTTTTTGGCAAGTATTGACTACAGACTATCTGTAAAACATCATTTCAGTGCGCACGATCTTGGTCGAGCAGTTGGATAATCCGAGGCAAGGCAAAGTATCACTCAAATTGCCAGAGCAACAAGCTTGTCGAAGGGTTTTATCTCGCAGGTGAAAAACGCTGCCTAAAGTAAAAATGCTGAGCGAAAGCTTGCT
Source organism: Stegodyphus mimosarum (assembly GCA_000611955.2). Lineage (NCBI taxonomy): Eukaryota > Metazoa > Arthropoda > Arachnida > Araneae > Eresidae > Stegodyphus > Stegodyphus mimosarum. The sequence goes on along the minus strand of KK122043.1, from coordinate 199,973 downwards.
GGAGGCCATAAAAGGATTACCGCATCCCAAGAGGATAAATAACTCTTTTTGTCCTAGTGGCGAAGATGAATAGAACTGCTGCTTCTGGTAAAAGAGCCTTGCAAACGCTACCGGCACTCGCGTATCCACGAAAACAATTTCTCGGAGGTTAAATAATGTTATTTTACATTCACAGAAGCCTTTCATATGCATTCCACTAGAAGCACATCATCCTCGAGAAAGATTACGTTGGTGGAAGAAGTATATTCGTTGGGGGTTAGAAATAATGGTCCAGAAATATTTTCTCTGACGAATCCTGCTTCTCCATCAGCAGCGATTCTTGACACTGTTTAGTATGCAAACAGAGAGAGAACTCGTCACAGTCACTAGAATTTCTAGGCCATTGATCGCTGTGGCCGAGGAGTAACTGTGTGCGGATATAACGTGCAATGTGGTATTAGAGAAAAATTCTGGATTATGTCCATCTTTTCGTGGTGCAGTTGTTCTAGATTTTGTTTTCGTAGAAGACAATGTCCTCTTGCACAGGACAGTTGAAGTATTCGGCATACTAGCTGAAGAAAATATTGAGCGCATGACATGGAATACGTACTTCTCGGAGCCCAAACCCATGCAGCATTCCTGGAATGCACTTCAAAGATGTATAGCTCAAAGATAGGACACTCCTCCAACCGTACAGGAATTCAAAACCGCCTTGAGAGACGAATAGGAAAGAATCCTCAAGCTCTCCTCAACAGTTTAGTGAAAGCACGTATAACAGGTACCAAACTTCCTTAAGTGTCTGATGAAGTCACATTCCATACTAACATACTCGTATCTGCATAATGAGCATTTTTTGTTGCTGCTGAAAGTGGCGTTTTCCCTATTGTTTATCTTGCTGTCCATGATGCGATATCTGTACCATTTTGCATCTGACATTAGCTGTGACAAAAATCATCGTGCGTCTTAGGAACTGTCAAACAATGAATTGAATCCTAAACTCGTATCTAAATATGAACATTTTAAACTAAGGCCTCGGTTATTTCAAATCCCTCCAGGCTAGTACTTTTCGATTCAGACTTGATAAACATAGGCTAACATAGGGATAGGGTCGGCGCTAGGCATTTTGCTCCGTGGTGCAATCTTTGCAGACCTTAAATTATGCTGGCGAGTGCATTCCCTAAAAATTTATATATTTATTCTAAAAATTTTGCTATCTCTAAGTTTGGTTGCTCGATGCTTCCCTTAATTCTAAAAATGTGCCTCCATTAAATCCTCCAGCGCGGTGTAGACGCACCGGCTGTGGCACTGGGCCTGTATAGGTGAGAGACAAAATTCAACTATTGAAGCAACTAGTAACTGTATACGGCGGTATTAAAAAAATTCTCTTGTTCCTTGCCAAACTCCAATTTCTTTTACGATATTTGCCCACCAGCAGCAGAGCGGTAAAAGTGCTGAAAATTGGTAGTTCGACTTATGGTCAAATCGCGGCGAATGGCCCGTTTACATAATGGATACGAATCAATTTTCCATAAAACGTCCTCTAACGAAGGCATTGTTCCCTGAAGTAAATAGGCCTCGTATACGTTGCTGTAACCTAAGTAATCCTAATCCTTTTATGATTTCTCTTTCTCTTGCAATGACTTATGCATTAATGTGTAATATTATTGGTTATGTTGATAATGATGGAGTATATAAAAATTTCTTGGAATAAAGTACTATGACAACAGAGAAATTTATTGTGCTAAATACAACTTGCCTACGATTGACGATCACACATTTTAATTACTTTTTCAAAAGAATTTAAAAACTGAGCTTTACTGCAACGAGGATGATTTTATTATGTGCTTCGTAAACATTTTGCTGAAAGCCCTGTGACGTCGTCTTGCATCTTTGAACTAATGCAGAATTGACTAAGTCTTACATAGTGCTTGACTCCTTATTCACGCAGAACTAAAGAAAAGGTATTCCAGAATTATTTTTCTATAGACCTATTACTCACGTCTCTGATAGAATAATTCTCAAAGACCCCTCTTGATTGGACATTCAGATTTTCCATTAATTAAACCTGTATGTATCATTATAGAATAAAAATTGTTTTTATCTTTCATGAATTATTAACAAGCAGTTAACGAGTTAACAATTGAATGGGCTCTCCTTTATTGTTAATTAATTATTAACAAGGGCTTTCAACAGTTGTTATTGTTTACCTATACATTGCTTTCCATTATGAAAAACTGCTAAAGCCATTATCCAAAGCAATCTGAATTATGGATGAAAGAAAAATAATTATTAAGTAAAGCTAATACTTCTTTGAGAAAATGAAAATGGAATTTGTAATTTCACCAAGATGAAGTTGTTTGTTCACTTCTATCGCAGGAAAGCTATCATTCACCTAGACCAGTGGTCAGCAAAATTATTAGCCAAAGAGCCAAATATGAACATTACAACAATTTTTTAAAAAACTGGGAGCCAAATCTGCTTGTTTAGTAAATTTTTATTACACTAAATAAAACTAAATTTAATACTTAATAAATATTTATTAATGCGAACAATGTGCTTGCATCTCCTTGGAAAGTTTGAGTAAGTCAGGTTTGTATGTTGTTGTTTTTAATTTTAAGCATGATTCCAAGTTCTCATCAATAAGACGACTTCTCAGTTTACTGTTGATAATGTTCATGCTCGAAAAAAATTGTTCGCATGTATATGTAGAACCGAAAATGGACGCGAGCTTTTTCAGCAAACGCGAGCTTTTTCAGCTGATCGTAAGAGTCAGGAATACTATTCCAAGCGTTGAAAATGATCATGCCTTCCTTCTCCAGGCCATTCAAAGCAGACCACTTGTGTTGTAAACTAAGATCACATTTTTCTTCTCCAATATTTCCAATTCAACACAAAGACGTTCGAATTTAGAGCGCCATATGTTTTTTAAATCCAGCAGTTGAATTTCAAAGCTACCAATGTCAATTTCAAAAGGAGAAAATTTCAACTCGGTTATCGTAGCATTAAGAGGATTTTTGACAAATGCTAAAGTTGCTCTGCTGTTTTTAAATTCCTGAAACCCGCTGAGAAATGCTTCCCTCATATTTAAAATTATTGTTTTAAAATGGTGTTCATCAATAGAGGAATTATTTTCTTGGCGATGCTTCAGCAGGCTCGGAAAGTGAAACAATGTTTCCCTTTCAAAATCCTGTGCAAAAATGGATAATTTATTTTCGAATGTTATTACTTCTTCTAACATCGAAAAAATTAAGGTTCCTTTCCCTTGTAGTTTACGATTAAGCTGATTTAGATGAGATGTAACGTCTACCATGAAATAAAAGTTTGGGATCCACTGATCGTCTGTTAGTTCTGGATAGTGAACGCCCTTCTCAAGGAGAAATGCTTTAATTTCCGGAAAAAGGGACGCGAAACGTTTTAAAACGTTCCCTCTTGATAACCAACGTACCTTGTTATGATGCAGAAGATCAGCATACTCACTCTCCATTTCAAATAAAAATTCTTTGAATTGGCAATGATTAAGAGCTTTAGTTAAAATGGAGTTGATAATAGCTATCCCTAATTCCATAACTTGTCAAATTTCTTCCGGAAATTCTTGCGCACAAAGTGCTTCTTGGTGAATGATACAATGGTAAACAAGTATCTCGTGATTAATTTTTTCTTTCAAAATAGCAACAACCCCTTTTCTTACGGTGGTCATACTTTTGGCCCCATCTGTTGAAATCGACACAATTTTATCGAGGGGAATATGATGTTTATCCATACACTCAATTACAGCATTGGCGATATCTTCTCCACGCGTCTGACCTTTGAGTGGCAATAATCCTAAAAGTTATTCTTTAGGGCTGAATGAGACATAAATTTTACAAAAAGTGAAACTTGTGCTCTATCATTTATGTCACAAGACTCGTCAACTGCTATTGATAAAGCCGAGACCAATTTCAGATCTTCGATATGCTGGGTGGTTATTTTCGAACACATTCTAATTGTTCTATCTTTAATGTTTTTGGCAGACAATGGTAACTCTTTAATTCTTTTCAGAATATCTGTTTTGTTCTTAAAATACCGAAATAGCTCTTCGGACGCGTTTATAAAACAATTTTTTATGTATTCGCCGTCTGTGTACGGTTTTCCTCTCTTAGCAATCTTTTGGCTACAAACAAAACTTGCCATATTAATATTGCTGGAAGATTGCATCCAGTTATTAAACACAGAAGTTGACGACCCTTCTGAAGTTCCTCAACTGCTTTCTTCCTTGCATCACCGATAGGATAATTAGTGCTAAATGACGCGTGCTTTCTTGTAAATTGTCTCTCTAAATTTGACTTCTAGTTATGCGCGAATTTCTCCTTACAAATAAGACATGTCGGAAGTCCATTCAAGTTTTGAATAAACGCAAAATTCTCGGTCCACTCAACTTTAAACTCACGGTTTTCATCCTTCGTTCTTCTTTGCTTTTTTTTGGTAGCCATGTTAATGGGGTGCCTATAAAATTATTCCAAATATATTTTTTTCTATTGCCACCAGCACAAAATTATTATCATTATTAAATTGATGAAAATAAAAATTTAAAAAAATCTTTTTAAAAAATACAATTTTATTAATATATGTAACTACACTAAAAAGAAAAGAATAATTTTTTTTTATCATCAGAATAACAAAACTTTTAATATGACCAAAAATGGAAGAAAACTTCCAACATTTGGACAAATAGAAGTTATCGAAAAATCGATTACAAATTTTGTACCGGAACCACAAACATACATAGCAGGTATAATAAAATTGTATAAAAATACCTGTAAGATGTGCAGCTAGATTAAAAAATACAACTTTTTAATAAGACAGGACAACGGCAGACACTGTAGATAAGACAAAACTGTTCACACTGCAACTGCTGCTCTGTGATGCCAATTTGTACCTTCACTACGTTATTATGTTTACGTTTACGAAAACTAATAAAATTAAACTCGATGTTCGTTATGTATTTTTACATCAATATAAAATTTTAATTACCTATCTATCTTTTTACTCAAACAAAAAATTATACATGTTCTCGATTTACAGAATTTTAATTTATCAAAATAAGATGTAATTTTTTTCTTACCAAGTTTTTTTTAAACGAAAATATTATTGCGCCTTCCGTAGATATTTGTACCAGAGCCGCACTTAAGGAGCCAAAGAGCCACATGCAGCTCTGGAGCCGCACTTGGCCGACCACTGACCAAGACGTTATCTCAGAGCAAGACTAGAAGTACGGCTTTGGTGTCAAAACTTAGATGTTCCTCAAAATCTTTAGCTAGTTAAATTTGAGCCTGAAATATATTCCATGAACTTTAAATTAAATACTTTCTTTAAAAACTTGTTGTTTTAAACGAATTCATTTCTAAAACTACTTAAGACAAATTTATTTAAAAAATTATTTATTTTTACAGAAGAAAATCTGTAGGAAAAAGGTGTTCTGAAATACGAAATTTTAATCACACCACGACCCGATAACACAAAACCGAAAGAAATTAAGCTTAGTAAAATTTGAATACGATACATTTGAAAATTTATGTTTCTGAATAGTTTAATTTCGTAAAAGAATTTTTTTCTTTAAATAAAATTTCATATAGCGTTAATTTTAACCCTCTCGGAGAATAATAGAAGAATAAAATATGCTAGATGAATAATAATTTTCTTCTATGAATTGCTTATTGCTTTATAAAATTTTCCTTTCCAAACAAATGAAATTAAAATCATATAAAGTATTCAATCAATTAATATCATCATTAAAACAATACGCATATAAAGAGGGCATCGAATAATAATAATAATAAAAAACCTAAACTGTTTAAAATACTATTAATTTGCAATCAGTTACAGTAATTTAATGCGCTGAAAAATCTTCAAAAATATGTTTCATGCTTTTAAAATACAGTATTGCAGTGGCATTTAAAAACTGGATTGATTACCTCTGGAATTGGTACAGAGATGTCCCAGAATGGATCATGAGTAACTGAATCATTATTGCAGATAGTGCATTTCAGAGTGCTCTTCAGCTGACCCGCAAATAAATCTGGAATGGAGAACTATTACTTGCATCGAGTTTGCATCACATTACCATACCTAAAACAAAATGCAAGCGTTTTTTGGATGCCACTTGACTGAAAATTTGTCTTTTTCTAATCTAACATGGAAAGCAATTTAAGATGCTCTTCTCACCGATGTTTTAACATTCTTATTAATAAATACAACTAACTTTCTTTTTTCTTTTCAAAATCTGATAATCAAACGTTACAGAAATTCATGAATACATCAGTTTATACTAATATAAAATAATTTACCTTTGCTTTACTGTTGTAAGTTACAGAGTTTTAAGAAGACCTGTACATGCACGTGCAGGAAAATAAACTAGGATTTATGCATATGCAAATAAATGCAAATTAATAAAAAAATTATTAATGATTCACTAAATTTACAAAATTTGAGCAAAAGTACCAACATTGATAATTATAATGATAAAATATACTAAATTAATCATATTCACTCAATTACATATTTATAGTTCAAAAAATCTGTCAGGACAGATGAGCATTCCTAAATTAGTTTGGCTAGTTGGTTCAGACTAGCAGCAATACGACTTCAATTTCCAGATTTATATCGCTGAATCTGAGGACGAAAGCATGTTTAAAATACTGAGAGAAAGCCTTTTTTCAAATATTTGTCAGAACTTCAGTAGTTCCTTAATTCTGCACTGTCTTAATGCTTCGCTCAAGGGTAACAATCTTTTTTTTTAAATTTTAATCTTGGTGACCTTTCTTGCTGACATTACGCTTGATCATCGGTATAGGTTCAGGGAGTGTAGTCTAGAGGAAACTGCTGAAAAGAACTTTAACTAGAAATGTCTTTCTTTATTTAAAAATAAAATTTGCAGATGGTCATTGGTATTTCGCATCGTCTTCTTCTCCTTTCCTCGGAAAAAAACTACTCTTTAGTGCAAACTAAGAAATAATAACTTTAATAATTGTATGAAATTCTACTGTTAAGAAATCCTGCTTTATATTTAACTTAACAACTTATATCCCTTAGACTTGTCTTCGCAGTAATTGTGGCAGAACTCTTATTTAGGTACAACTGTTTAGATATTAATACGCAGTTCATAGTATTTATTTCTATACTCAAGCTTATTTTTGGCTCATTTGTGCATTTATCTCAAATGGCAGGATTTACAGTATTTGCAGTATTTGTGGTATGTAGGATTTGTAAGAAATATAACGATTTGCAGCATTTTCTCAGACATTTGCATATTTGAAACCATTTCTGTTTAATTTTAATTGTGTTACCCACGTTCTGCTAATATCTAAAGAACAAATGAGTCATATTTTGTAGAATATGTCACTTTACGCCAAGAATGCGTTTATCATATCAGAGATTTATATATTTTCAGGAATTTCTTCAAATGTCTTTCTAACATATGTAAAGATAGCGGCGTGCTAAGCTAATCATAAAAATGATAAATCGGGCCATAAATGCAATATACGTCGCTGATGGTATATGGTACAGATCATGCATACTCGGTTGAGAGATGTTTCAGGACTTCCAGCATATTCTGTGATTCAGAATATTGCATAATTGTATAATAAAAATTACGGGCAATATTTTATAGTTTCAATCAGATGGCTAACTTATTTCTCTTTTCCTTACATATAATTCTTATTCTTTTTGCTAAAAATCTCAAACGTTTGCATATTTATTTTCTCTGAAATTTTACCCTTACTATTGTGGGTGGTTAGTACTCTTTGGTATAGTAGGGTGCTATCATTATTGTCAAATTTATTTTGATTTCCTTGATGTGGTTTGAAAAAGAACGAAAGGAAAGTTATAACATAAGCTTAAAATTATTAATGCAAATAATCTAAATTTAAAAATTTAAAATAACATTTTCAAAATGAAAAATTAATAGATTTATTAAAATTTTTGAAGTAACATTTTAAGCTCTTATAATTTTATTTAATTACGAACGAATCTTAACTGGATATGAAATGATATTTTGATTAAAAAGTAGTAACATATAACGAGATGACTGTGAGACGATAATGAGATGATTATATATTGCAATGTATGTGATACATAAAGTCTAAATAAAGAAAACTTTCGTTATTTGTCTTTTAACTTTCGTAATAATTGCTTCGTCTGTAAGAATGGAAAAAATATTTTATATTTTCTTCTCCTCTGATAAGTAACGCATTGCAATGAAAAAAAAAACACAATTGTTCTAAATGAATTTATAGGAAAAATTCTCATCAAACCTTTGTAGTAATATAAAATATTATGCTTACCGACAACTAAGCTATCATCAATTTCTCGGTACTTTCTCCACGATCTGAAGGAATCACTAAGGGAAAACGAAAAACAAATTATACGCAAGAAAAATTTACACAGGTACGAAATTCACATAAACGTTTCTAGTGATACACAGCGGTTTTTAAAAATCATGGCTTAGACCTACATGTAAAAGTATTCAGAGATATTGAGTGTATGCTTATATTTACAACTACAAGCAATCTTAAAAGATAACATTCACGCCAAAAGAAAAAAATTAATTTCAGTTTATTTATTAGTTATGCAATTTTTACAACATAAACTGCAGAGTAAAATATTACTTACCCCGAACCAGAATCTCTTCGTATCGTCATGTTGGAACTGAGTTTGATGCGATTGATGTCGTCATGAAGACCTTGAAGAAGGTACCTCAAAAACTCCTGAGCATCTTGTTGACTGTGTGAAATAAACAAAATTTCTCTGAATGCTGACTCTGATTAAATTATTCATCATAAATTGCAAGAAGAAACTATTTCACTGCCTTACGTATTAATATTTGTGTTATCTCATAAATTGGATTTATGCAATTTTTAAGGACTGCACTATGTTTATCAATACAAATGGAAAATTCGGTATTTCTTAACAAAATGCTTACTTCCAGTTTTTAATGAAACTTTGAGATCCTGCACATACAATCTATACAATAAGTTAATTGTTATAATGTTAGACACAATATGACTCAAACTGGGTTAAATAGTAAGTTGAATAAGTAATACCTTTGGTGTCATTACTTCATAACAGCATCAAAGTTTCCTTAAATTTCAGTTACCATCAAATGAGTAAGCAAAGTTCAGTTTCATTAAATTCAAATTCTCCTTGATTGAGATGAAATCGCGCTGAATAAAATACAATTCAGTGGAGTTTTGTTCTGCTGAGATATATCTCAGTTGTCTAACTCTAATACGATACTGAGTTTCATGCCACCATGAGTTTTATGGCGGTTAAAAGGCAATAGTTGCGCCTGTCTTTGGCTTGGGCACCTTATAAGCGACAGCACGAATTTCCAGTTCCTCCCCATTTTTTAAGCATTATCTTCAAGAGGATTTTAGACTCTGCAGTATTTTAAGTGCCTCTATGCCATACAAATACTCTACATTTACAATATCTATGCTTCCTTCGGTATTTGAATCTGGGCCCATGGCTATGGCATCTGCCTTCTAACACGCCAAAAGGGTGGTTAATGCCGTTTTTAACTGCATGGCAAAACGACTCTAAATTATTGTAACTAAATACAAAATTGGATTTTCTACTGAAACGGCATCCAATCATTTAATGCTTGGTTCCACAAATACCGAGTTGAGTTATACTAAACCCACAGACAGAAACTTAGAAGGAATCCTTGTCTGAGTAATATGCAGACGTCTAAAACCTCCTGTATGAAGTAAAGTAGAAAAGAACAAGGAATGAAATCAAAGCATTTGTTTTATAGGAATGATTAATTATAGCGTAATACAGTATAATTAAGGGATATATTTCAAATATTATAACTTTCATTTCAGAATGCATAATATTACTACCTGGACACCCAGTGTTACCCGCAGTTCCTTCGTCAGTTAGAAACTAATGGATTATAGAATCATAATTCACAACATTCAATGGCCAATGCTATTTTCTAATCTTTATTACAGTGGGATAATCTATATTAAATTATTTTTTCTTTAAAGTTTGTGATCATTTTTCTCACATGTAATGTTATTCCGTTACAAAATTAGCTCATCCGAAACTATGGTGAGCGGACCGCAAGTAGTTCTAGAATCCTGCCCTTGTGTCCTAAATTTCCAAATACAAATAAGTAAATTTTCAGTGCTATAAGTGGAAGTCAGAGAGTTTAAAAGTTGTACTTGGAAATGTCTATACCTTTCCTCCTAAACTGACATTTTATGAAAGTTATCGCCAATTACCTTACCTACAGACTAACCTTAGCAACAGAAAAGGGATTTAAGGCATTAAGATTATGGTGCTTCTTACCGGACTACGTCCAAATAGAACAGCTATACAAGAATCAGCAGACTCATCCATGTCATTAATGCGGGTAGAAATATTTATTTAATTTTTAGTCACTGAGATCAAAATTATCCAAACTCTAACAATCTTGCATTACTCAAAACAAATATAAATTTTCTTCTGTAAACTTAAATACTTAATACTAATATAAAATTAAATGAATTTCAATTAATTGCATTATAAAAATGTAAGTATACTGGTAGTAAGATATGTTAAAAGCGTATTTTCAAAGCATACATGAGTAAGGGGGTCCACAGAACATTTTAATTAATAAAAGTGGTCCCCACATGGAAAAAAGTGAGAATGGCTGTCGTACGCAATTACAAAAAAGTATTAAAACTTTTCCTGGTAAAGCAGATGAATATTCTCAAATTTAAAATTCTGTAATTTAAAACTAAATTTCTCTCTGTTTCTCTATTACTTTTAAACTTCACATCGTCACTTTTAAAAAATATTTTAAAGCTAAATATTTCTTCATTTCTTAGGAAAGTCTATATTAAAACCTATTTGTTATATTAAAATTATAAAACACTGGATACAGCATAACTGGAAATCAAATTTTAATTCTGACGGCTGTAGACAAAATTTCATTTACTGGGTCGTGGATAATCAGAAGTTCTGATGAAAAAACAATATAAGTGTTTATTTATGTCGATTTCTCATAGGAACTTCGAGAATTTTTTCGGATTGTTGAGTCTGTAAATTGAGTAAAAAGATGCGAAAGTTTACACTCGAGAGAACAGTGCTTCCAGTGGATTGTTTGATGATATTTCGGAATTCCCACCAGAAACTGGCATATTTATAGAAATTTTCGCCCAATTTTCGTTGAACTACTTCACCTAAACTTTTGTCAGTCAGAGCGTGAAATGTATATTTCGATTATGACTGAAAAGGCAACGAATCGAGTTTCCCGGATTTTGTTTTTTCTTTTCAATAAAATTAAAGGGATTTAAATGTCCGTTTTGCTGAGAAGACCCATTCTTCTCTTCCTTTCCTTCATATATTTGATTAGAAATTTACAAAAATTCAAGATCGCTGTATAAGGTAGAGTGATCTTGAGTTTGAGGGAAAGCTTTTCATACGTTGATGACCAGCTGCGCTACATTTTTATATGTTGCTGTTCATTTCATTTAAGGACTTTATCTTCGCTAGCCGTATTTTTTTCGTGACTATTTAAGGCCAAGTCAAAGCTTACTTAGGTGAGAGTCACTTTGTATTCAATATTTTAATTTAACTGGAACATTCGTCCTACGTTTCCTGCAAGTAGCGACTATTAAGTTTCTGTTGTTATATAGTTTGTTTATCAATCTGACTTATTAATAAAGAGATTTATTTGAAACCTTCATCTGAATTTTAATTTAGTATACTTAGTCAGCACACTAAATAAGTAAGACGAGACAATAAATCATCGGTCTCTCTTAATAGCTCTAAAAGTTATTATATAGACTACTGTAAAACTGTCAAGGTAAACTATATTTATAATTTTTACTGGAATAAAGAATTGGGATTTAATACAAGAAGTAGTACTAGAAAATTGTAAAACATAATATTAACAGTAAAATATTGTTTTCTTTTTTTTATTTTCAGCGTTTCAGCTATTTTAAACTGTCGCGAATCCAGACATTCCAGTTATTTCAACAATAACACATTGGAAACGTATTCACAGTGGTTTCTTGAAACTGATAAAAGAACTCACCTGAAAGTTACGATAGCTATTCTTAATTTATATTACATTCTTTGAATGCAATTCTGATTGAAAATATGTGAAATATTTTCCTACATGGGCTGAGCCCATCCGTCAAGAAGAAGAGAGGACTTCCGCAGTTGTCAGCTGGAATGCATCCCTAGTATTTCTTCAACGGATCCCCAGTGCTCATGAACCTAAGTTCAGTTCTAACGGTTTGGTTTCATAGTGGTAGGCGTAACATGAAAATGAGCCATTTCCCCTTAGAAAGCCCTTCACAAAAACATCTCTTTTGAGGTAGCCAAGTCTTTGCGCGCGTTTCTTTAATCAGTTGAACAATTAATCGATTTAACCCATGAGTAAGAAAGGTCTGTTAGCATAGCTAACTCGGCTGTCAGGAGGGTCTTGTCTGGCTGTGGTTTTGGATTACAAATTTCTAGCTTACTGCTCATAAACTAGGAATTATCAGTGGCTAACATCTAATTTAAATTAGACTATTCAGCCAGTGAAATTTTTGTTTCTTGTTTATTTTGGTTTAAGTATTATATTAAAAGGGAATACTACTTGCAAAAGATTAACTTTTATTTATTTTTAACATTAGCTTACCCACGTAGTTGCTAAAGTTGTAGTAACAAACTTTTTAAAATGACATCGATGCTTCTAACCAGAACTTTAGTTTCACTGATTATTAGGTAAGTCACAGTTTATTCAACATTATGCTTATACTGTTCTAAAATCATATTCCTGTGCCATAAAATCGCTATTGACAAATTTAACTGTCATTTTTCTGCTTTCTCAGTTAATGTATGTCTATTCTGACGTTTACTCCTCAATATCCCAATAGCAATAAAAAAAAGTTAATAATAATAAAAAAGTTACGTTCAACTTTATTTATAGAATAGAAGTAAAATACTTACCTATTTCCTGAAAATCGCGGAGCGTATCGCTGCACCTCCGATTTAAGTTGATATGGATTAATTGCACTTTTAGTTTTAGATTCAAATACTTTCTTCACAACATCCGCGAACACTGAAAGACATGAATTAATTTTTTGAATAAAAATATTTTTAAAGTTATAGGACGAACAGAGAATTAGGTTTAAAGTATGGAAATAAAAATTACGTTAGAAATATGGATTAAAATAAAGGCGTATTCTCTAAGAATGAAAATTATTTAACATAAAAAGTACATCTTTCCTATTTTTCATAAAATAACATGATAATATAGAGCTAGATTAGCGTAATAAAAACAAAAGCAGTTAAAAACTTGAGTTCGGTTAGATCTTTCTTTCTTAGCTCCTCAATTTTGCTTTGTATCAGATTCCTGAATACAATATTATCACGCACTTTGCTCTTGTCTCTGTGTCATTCTGTGCATAATAAGTACATAGAATTAATAAATATCAGAATACTTCTAGAGACTTTCACTTTAGCATTAACTTACTTCCTGGTTATTTAAGGCTAAGAAGTAGACTTTTCTCATTCTTTTAAACCTATTTACGATACCCTTTTTTTGCAATAGGGTAGCGCTTTTCACCAACGCTCTCTCCCACATCATAGAAAGTTTCATTTTCCTACGGAACAGGCATCGTAACTGATTTTGTATCTTTCTTAATTCTTTTGTTTCTCCGTAATTTAACATCAGTCCTTAACTTTTACATTTAACTGACAGTTTCATTTTTGTGACGATTAAGCCGACTAATTGAGGATTAGGCGTTCATTCTGAATTAATTTTTTTAAGACAGTGATCAAATAATCTTATTTTTAGGCTAGCTGAAGAATATGGGTCCATTACTTTAATAAAATTTAGTTGTTAATTAACGAAGCCCAATATATAATTTAAGTTTTACCTATGCTGCTTATCTAATTTCTTCTTGCTCTGTCAGACAGGTTTTCGCCATTAGTGCTCACAGCTAATATAAACAAATGACAACTGAAATGTTTATACGTTTTTCAATAGCACAAAAAATGTAGAATCTAGCAACCAATAGTCTTTGTGAGCAAAATTTAACATAATCTAATACTCTAGTTCTGAAAAAGTACACACCAGCAAACAAATTCGTTTAGATAGTCTTGTCGCACCTTATTTTGGTACATTGATTTCACTCACAGACAGGCAAATGTCTGGTAAGCTTGTAGGCTGACTTTTGCTAACCCCACGTGGAAATTTCAGAGATCTAGTAAGCTAAAAGTACGAAGTAATCGCGAAAACGGATAGTCACAGAGTTTGACTCAGAGCAACAGCAAGCATGTTTCGTAAGCAATAGGAGGACTACTTTAACTGCTATATCTCTCAATTGTTCTTTACACTCATTAAATCTGCATACTTCTGGATGATTAAGATAATATGGAAGACAGGAAAGACAAATTAACATAAAGTCGTAATTTGTTAGTTAAGTTTAAAAGGAAACTCTTACAAATTGTGGACATGTATTTTAAGAAGCTTTTTCAGTCCTTTCAAAATGTTGACTGAATGTTTAAAAACTGATAATTAAAATAAACTGATAATAAACTAATAATAAACTGATAATTAATGTTTATAAACTGAAGATTTGCTTATTACTTAAACATTTTATATTTCATAAAAATGTTTCCAAATTATTTCTTAAAAAAAAAAAAAATAGAGCAAGAAATTAGTGTTTTGCGAAACTTTCAGAAACATTGTGCCAAAATATGCGTGCGAATATTCCGGAGCCCGGTAAGTATAAATTTATGTTTTCACTATTCTCAAATCAGCGGATGAGAAATACAAGAATGTGCAAAGGAACAATAGCACTTCGCTCCCTGTTAAAGCAAGGCATCGTGCCAACAATACTAGAAACTCAGAAAACTAGCTTGAAAAGGATATTGAGGTCAGATGCACTTTGGAAGGTATCACAAAACGCTGGAGTTCAATAAATCTCTTGTGCCGATTCAGTTTCTTTTTAAAGTTTAAAAGCAATGTTATTTTTATGTGGCCTGATGTCCTGAAATATCAGAATATAAGAGCCAAATGCTGACTTAAATACGGTGTGTGCAAATGGTGTAACATTGGTGAATACTCACCCCATTTTACGAATTAAAATAATTCTTTCCTGATTTGCAGAAGACTGCTACTTAATTTGATATCTCTTTAACAGTGTAAATAGCATGTTTTCAAATATTATTCTAACCACAAATAAGTGATGTAAGGCTTTGTTCCAGCAAGTTCTACCATTATCTAGGGTTCCAACGAAAAAAGTAGAAAAAGAATAATAATGAGGTGTTAAATTTTACGGTTTCTTTGAAATAGTGACGATGAATTATTATAAAAGGATGCGTTAGGAATTCATTTATACATTAAATTGTCCTTATTAGTGATAAATGGTTTTGGGACAATAATATAATACGGCTACTTGAAAGCCAACACGAAAGCTTCGAAATTCGAATTAATTCGCCATGTATAGACATGCCGGTAAAATGTTTCTTGCGTTATAACCCATCTGCGCGAAATAAGGTCTCTTACCCCTTGTTTGCCCACAGCCCAAATGCGCGAAAAATTAAGAAGACCATCGCTTTCAAAAAGGTGAGGGTTACTATCTAGTTTTATTTTTTTTAAGCAGCCAACAGGAAAAGAAAAATGGAGAAATAGGATTATATGTCACAAGAACAAGGAAAGAATATCTAATAAGAATTAATTATTCTTATTAGATATTCTTTATTTGTTCTTATTAGATATCCTTCACTATTACTTCTTTACTCTTTCTTCTAATTATTCTTATAAAATATTCTTTACTTGTAATTAAGATTAATTATTATCTAATAGGATTAGATAAAGAATATCTAATCTTAAGTAGGCTAATTACTTGAATAATAGTGATAAATGTAACAGAGAAAATAAAAGGTATTAGTAAACACACATATTAGTATTGGAAACACATTTCATTAATTACAGTACTAGAGAGAATGGTATTATAATAACATTATAAACTAGATAAATGTGAAGAATACGAATTAGCTTTCTTACAAATTACATCTGTTAATGATATTATTGATTTAATATCTTTCTTTGATAATAATATTCATGGTGTCTAAACTAGACCGAAAAATTTAATATAGTTAACTGGCGTTCGACCGATTATTCGGTACTAAAGTATAGTTCTGGAATAAATATGTTAAAGGATAGTATTTTCAGGAAAATTCCGGAATAAACATGCTACGCAAATTAGATGGAGAAATAATTCATAATTTATTGATATCCGTATAAAGTCTGTGTTTTTAGAAAAACAAGCGTATAATTTGCACCAAGGTATCAGTCATAGAAACCGAGTTTATTTTTTTATTTGCTATTTTCTTATTAACGGGATTTGC
Organism: Stegodyphus mimosarum; assembly: GCA_000611955.2. Classification (NCBI taxonomy): domain Eukaryota; kingdom Metazoa; phylum Arthropoda; class Arachnida; order Araneae; family Eresidae; genus Stegodyphus; species Stegodyphus mimosarum. Next base: position 183,617 of record KK122043.1, on the reverse strand, counting down.
AAAGCGATATGCTAAAGTAAATGTGAAAATTACCAATGAAAAAAACTTTGTTGTATTTTAAAGGTTAAATTTAAAAAATATTTTTTACTTGGTAAACTTAAGTTTTTACAATGCAATTTTTCACGCTAAATATGTACAGAGAAAGAAAGAGCTGGGTTATCACTGGGATTTGAAATTCCGGTCGAACTGCCAATGTTTAGTGACTTTACCGCCTGGTTGTACGACCTCTTGAAATTGGGCTGATCAGATGCTAATATGTTGAAAAATATATTAAAGAAAAGAGAAGATACAGTATTCGTAAACATAAAAGCATGCTGAATTATAGATTTACACGTTTGGTAAATGAGTTAAACTTAGCTGTATGCCATTATGAAATATTAGGAATATAACATAAAAGTATCAGTGAAGAAGGAAATGGCAATTTAAATCCTTGTAATCTAAATGTATAGTATTAGGAGTATTTATTGTTAATTCCAATACTGCAGCAAAATTTTATAAGAATTGTAAATGAGATATATTATAAATCGGGAAACAACGTGCTTCAGCGATCATCTTTCTTTACAAATAATTAAACCTGAAGATATTAATTTTATAAATAACTAAACATGAATATATTAATTTTATAAATAACTAAACCTGAAACTAGATTGGAAAATAAGCTGCATATTCAAGATTGATCTGTACCAAGATGTTAAAAACATCTTCTATTAACTGGAATTATGATGCAAGAGTTTATGAAAATTGTCATTTAAATATAAGTTGGCATAATACAATACAACAATATACAAATTCTAGATACATGAAAACTTGAATACCATACAACAATATATGAAAAAGAAATGGATGAAGAGGAAGTTGAAATCCCAAGATATGAATAAAGGGAGTTCGAAAATCAAAGGAATCGAAGAGTGAAATACTATTAGAGTAATTGGAAAACAGAATAAATAAATATTTAAACGTTTCTACTATTAAAATATGGAATTTGTAAGAAAGTTAAATAACTTTACAATAACTTCAGTAATTAAAAATGGGAAGCTTAATGAGGCATCTATTACAATAATATTGGTGTGAATTTAGAATCGCTTAAGAAACCTAATTTTTAGATTTAATGGAGATAATGTTTTTTAATTAAATTAGAACTATTTACCTAAAATGGTAATTTTGAAAGTTAAAGCTATTGTATGCTACCTAAGAAGATTTGTTAGCATTTAGACAAGAAAATTGATTTAAGGTGTGCTGCAAATCCGATAGTTGATAGGTTGACTTATATATGTATATATACATAATCAAAAACCTTATTTTATATATATATATATATATCTACACACATAAAAATTTCCAAACAATAGAATATATATATGTATTCTATTGTTTGGAAATTTTTGAATTCCTGTGGAGTATAAACAAGATTTGGCTCATTTATCTTTAAAGCATTATAAAACTATAATTTAATTATAAAGGAAATTCCTTTTTACTTTAGCACATATGAAATAATTTTGAAAATATTCAGATTTTTAATTTAATATTTGTTTTGTATGCACAATTTTTACATCTGATACACGAAAATAGAGGGTGTAAGTCTCAATGAAATATCCCAATAATAAGGATAAATTATCTTTTGTAGCACTCATCTTCTTGCGACGGAAAACAAAATTCAAAATAGAGCAATCGGTTGGTTTTCTTTGTTCTGTTTCAGCCCTTCGTATGTAAGGTGGGGGGCTGCTATTGTCCGTTGTGCGGAACTTGGCACTATGAAGAGGGTCTTCTGATCAGATAAGAAGGGCGATCTTCAATTAAATTTCGCGTAGTTCGCATCCTACCGTTTCTTGAAAACACTAGAAAAAGGAAGTTCAGGATATTTAATTCCCTAAGAATAAAATAAGACTATTGTATTAGAGTTTCGGAAAAAAAGCAAAACAAAAGACATTGTATTAAATTAGCGTGAGAAGAAGCTTATTATCCATCTTCCAATACCCAGCAATCTGATGGAAGTAGCTAAGGTCGAAAAGCCATTTTTGGACTTGTTTTTAAGTATCAAATTAACATTTGTTACTACCACCGACATAAAAAAAATTGGAATTAAAAAGCGAAGTTTTTTCGCTTTTAGAAATAAAACGCCTACCCAAGGAAGTCAAAGTACTAATAATGAAAATATCTGCGAGGCTTAACAACTTATTGGAAATTATAACAGTAGTAAGATACTACTATCGCGCCTCTCAAAAATGGTATAATTCAAACTGCGATCAACTGAATGACAGTTCTTCAAGCATAGATGAAGAAGTGTTATATAAGGGTGGTTTTCTAACGCCTTAGTAAAGTTGTACATATGCATGCAGTTTTACTTAGTGCAATACAATAAACGAAATGACAAAAAGTAAATTAACCAAAAAAATTTTCTTTTAATTTTTAGTTATTTTTGCATCTATTTTTTGATGATGCATACGGTGTGTTTCGTAATCAGTGTTGCAACATTTGAAAAGTGTACAGTTGTGATAAGAAACATATTTACATCTTCTTTTTCAAATTAAGGAGTTATTAAAGAAGAAATTTTTAAGACATCACACGTAGAAACGTTTACTGCCTATATTACAGACATCTACTTTTGCGTAACAGTAATTTGAACAGAATAGAGCAATTTTCAAAATGAGACATAAATTTATTTCTCTGTTAATGTACATTCCACTAAAATTTTGCCCAGAAAATTTATCAGAATACCTTATTACGTTGATGTAGTTATTTAAAGTTTCTTAGGAGTTCAGTAGCAGACTTACAGTATGCAACAATAATGTTGCAATTTTGGATGCGTATTTAATTTTTGTGCGAGTTGGTGGTAATAATTGAGCAGATGCTATTATAGTCAATCAAATTTCTAAATAGACGAAAGCCAGTTCAACTGTGTTTTAGTTAAGTGATCAGAGTTTTCGTGATAATAAATTGCTTAAACAAAATTTTATGATAGAAAAATTAGGGAAAAAAATACCAAATATTTAGATAAAAATTAAATTTAAATTATGTAATTAAAGTACCTTTTGGCAGAACACTGACACTATGTTTCTAGTAAATGCTGATCAACAGCCTTCGATAAGTATTCGGTCTCAAGCATATGAATAAGTAATTCGGTAAGAATAAGTAAAAGAAGAATATGTGGGTGCAGCAGGCAAATAAAATGAATGTATATCTAATTAATATAGGTTACAGCCATTTCAGAGATTTTGGAGAAGTCCAAAGATTTAGAATTTACCTCAGATGTAGTGTTTCCCTTATTTTGGCTTAACATATTTTTTTTAAGTTACCTTTTCTGAACATCTCAACATGATACCTTTCCTGAACATCTCAACTTTCCCTTGTATTCTCTCGCCAGGATGTAAATTTAAAGTTAAGTGAAATAAGTATTTAAACGGGTTTTTTCAGAGCGTGTTTTCGCTAGCCAGCGCACGTTTCGTTGCTACCATGCTGTTTCGCCAGTAAGCCTTTTGACCATTTCGGATTTATCGTCACGCCTGTTAGGCTTTGAGAGTCAACCCGTTAGGTGTAAATTAGGTGTAATCTAGGGCTATTTTATTTTAGCTTCGACTTGAAATATGTTCTACAGTTAAGTTCCCACCGCAAGTTGACGATGTTATGTAACGCACGAAGATCGTGCCTTTCTGTTAAACTTTGATTTAATAAAGAGTTACTTTTCACCCTTCCCCTGTGCTGGTACTTATTCACACCTGCGCGAGAATTCGCCAGGCTCATTGTAGGGTCTAGAATAGTTTATGCGGAGTAGAAGTGACAGATTTTACACATTCATTAATTATTGTTGATGGCTTCGCGAAATATGGATTCAAAACTAGCAGAATTCGTAATTTTATAAGTATGTTGTGTTTTGATTTGTATATAGCTTATTTAGTAACTACAGCAATCATGTTTAGTGTGAAACGAATTCTCATTGTGCACGTTCCGTAAGTTAGAAACAGTTACCCAGTTTAGACTTACATAATGCAAGCTATTTTAATAAGGCCATATCTCCTGACCTTCAAAACTAGATAGTCAGAAATACAAAAGGTTTCCTGAGAATATTTTGCTTAAACTTTTAAGAAATGTTCTAGACATAATTTAGGTGAAACAACCACATCTACAAAAGCTGTTATCCATTAAATAAGCTGGTTGGACTGCCAGTTCTCTCAATAATGCCTATCGTACGAAGATGGACTTTAAAATCTATTAAACTAACTGTTAGGGCCCATCAGCGGTGATTAATTTGGTAAACGCTGCTAGTTAGGTCCGGTGTTCAAATCCCGCCGAAAGGGATGGCTGTATGGGCGTTTCCGTGGTTTTTCCTATGTGTAACGTGGATACGAGCCAGTTTCTCTTTAAAAGTCCTCCACGTCACATCCTTCTCTTTATCGTCCTCTCTTCTATGGCGATAGCATTGCATGCCTCGTCGTAATCAAACTAAAACGCTAGCTGTTACTCTATCTAGGAATATCAGAGAGTAGTTTTCACTGAAAAATGTACCCTATTTTATTTTAATATGCTGTTTTATTTTTTAATTGGTTTATGTATCATTCCTTCCACATGTTCGCATTTTTTTAATATTGCAATCCTTGCTCTTTTGTTGATAGACACATGGTGTCTATAGATCAACACACTTCATTGGTTTGATATTTATCCGTTCACCGGACAATTACGCTGGAGAGTGCTTCAAATGAAGCAGCCATGCAGTTAAACCGAGTACTTGTAATTCAGCTTACAGGGGGTCAACACAATGGCACGAGTCCATTTGCCATAACGCGCACCACCGACCGAGTAGTAAAGTCGCTGAACACTGGTATTTCGGTCCGATGTTCGGTCGAAACCCGCGAATTTGCTGGCTGAATAAGCGTTTTCGTGGTTTCCCCATGTGTAACGTATATGCGAGCCATTTCCCTTAGAAAGTCCTCCACGAAGGCCTCCTTTCCCTTAGGCAGATAACCCTAACCAAACCATTTGCCAAAACATTCTGAAATTATTCTAATTAAAGAGTTTTGAGAACTGTGAGTTGGAAAAAGTCCTCGTTGCCTGGCCTGTACGTTCGCCTTGCCTTTTACTTCTAGCATCTTTTTTCTTTGCAGCCAAATTAAAAGCTCCCCATAGGATCAAGGAAAACTAATAGTACTTCCAGACATCGAAGAGAGGAGCTTGTAACGAAATCACTAACACGTGACACTATCCGAAGTACTCCAGAAAAATTTCAGAGGAGCGCTTAAGACTTAGTCCTAGATTAGGAAAATCTAGGATTAAAAAAATTCTTTTGGGGCTCTTTGATTCTCGTGTTCTCATCATTAATGATAAGGAAAACGTTTCCTTTTCTCCCTATTAAATCATAATTTTGGATAAAATCTAGGACCCTAAGTGTAGGCTTTGTGAGCCTGCGGGCTGATACTGTATGGTACCGCAGCTGCTAACGGATCATTGTAATTGGATGACTGGAATTTTAATACTTATGATTAGTCCTCAGTTAGAAAATATTCCAAATCAATGCATCAAACCTTTGTTGAATGCAAAGTAAGGTCTTAATAACAACATGGAGGTAGAAAATAGAGGAGAGGTTTTTCTTATATACTGCCTTGAAGCAGTTATGCACCTTTCTTGACGACAAAACATTCAGTGACTTGCCATAAGATCAATAGGCTTTTAACCTGATAGAAGGTAAATGTTTTGTAATTACGTCGTAAATAAAAGCATATATATTTTTTTATTTTTTTACAATATTTCAGAGTCTTAAGTATGTGAAAGAATACATTTTTAAACAACATTTCATTCTGAATGGAATTAAATGATATACTTTTCCCAGAACAGTTTTAATTTGAATAAAATGTTTTCACAAGTTTTTGTTAATCACATTAGAGAGAAGTTTTAGGGCAATTTTATTTTATTCGGTTAACTATTACAAAAATTATAATTCTAAGTTTACTGTATCATTTCTTTTCTATTTACAGAGTTTCTTTCTAAAATACTTTCTCAAATACAAGATGATTTTCAGCTTCTGAGATATCTTTTAAATCAAAAATCATACTCACTCTATAATTAATGTTCTGTTCGTTTCATTTCAAATTAAAGCACCTTTTATTTTAATAGTGAAATACTTTAAATATTGCTGCTAATTTTTAATTTCCATATACTTAACTTTTTATGAGAATTTCTGAAAGGGATAAAAGAAAGGGGGTTGTTAATATTATTTAAAGTTTGTAACTGAGTTATTTTAAAATGTAAAGAAGCAAGTCTTTCAATATTTATTAATTTTTTTACCCTTGATTTCAGTAAGCCACATTCTAAAAATTCTACTTTACTTCCTTAAGTATAGGTCTCATACTATACAACACCATTTAATAGACTCTTTTCCAATACGAACAATATTTGCTTAAATACTTTTATAAATATATTTGTTAACAGAATTTCATTTTATGTTTACAGTTAAATGTTAAAGTCATTATATATTACGATAATTTTTATAATCATTATAAATTTAGATATATTTAATAACTAGATTCCTTCACAGTAACAGTCACAGGAGTTTATCACTGAACAAATCGTTCATTTCTAAATACACTCATGAATAATTTGATAAATATTTATGAATGTTGTTATAGGTAAATGCATGATCTTTGTAAGGATATGCATAAATACCCATATATATTCAATACTTTTTTTTATTTTCTTTTACATAAGAAATATGCATAAATTGAATTAACATTACATGCATTATCAAAATCAATTTTTCTTCGAAATTCCTCCAAGAAAGCATCTCGCCCCTTAGGCAGACAGCCCTTGCATGCTTTACCCTATTTCAAAAACCTAACCTAACCTATGTGCCTAATTGCAAACATTTTATGATGCGCAGTTTTAAATTTACGTTTAGCCATCAAGTTTCAAAATTTTGACTTACAATAAGTTTTTGAAAACAGTTATTATCACATTCAAATTTTCTGTTAAATATATTTCGGCAGAACATTCAATAGCTCTCTTAGCAATTTTACTCAGTTTAATAGTTCTCTGATAATATAATAAATAACAATTTTCCATTTCACATTTAAACATTAACATCACTTACATCAGATCGCAAACTTTATTGCCTTACTCTGCATATTAATATTGCTTTATTTTTGAGACAGTTAAAACAACTAATTGATCTAAATTCACAAATACCTGAAATTTACATTTTTCAAGGTAATCCAAAAGATAACTATATGCAAAATGTATTGATATACCGATTAATAACATTGATGATGATTTTTTTCATGTCTTGAAACTGTTTTAAAAGTTAATTGTTAAACTGTTTTAAAAATTAATTTAAAAAGTTAACTGTTAAATTGCTATTACCCTTCCAAAAATGAATGTTTGTTTTATGCGGAAGTACCCCCGCTTTTCGATTTGTGTGGAATTGTCGTGTGCTGAAGTACTACCAAACTGTTGTCAAGGTAACATGTTATGGGTTTAAACAAAACATATTCGGTTTGGCTACCAAAGCTCGGCAGCACTGCTTCAGGCGTCGTGTGGGGATGGCGTCTCTTTTTATTCTTATCTTCATGATAAGAACGCTAGTCTTCTCTAAAAATTAATATAATTATGCATCGTGAATATTTCTTTCCTTTCAAACTCGTCTAAAATAATGCAAAGATAAATATAACGGCATTCGGCAAACTAATTTGCATCGATAATACGCTATTTTCTCACGTTTTCCAGTCTAGAGTGAACAGAAAGTATAACAGAAAGTTTGATATCATACTCATGAAACTGTATTTGTAACTTTGAAAAACTGTGAATTGTTTCGTACCACAGTGGACCCAGTAACCGTAACAATGATTATGCACTGCTATGTATGAGACACGATTTGCTCATCCAGTAATCCCCATTTTTTATATTACAAGAGGAGCATTGATTATAATTTAAGTAATAATTAACAAGATAGTAATGAGAAAAATCATTAGGCAAAAATGATATTACAGAGATGTTAAGCAAATTCGGATAGATACTCATCAAACAACATAAGATTTAAAAGATAAGAAGTTGCATGTTATCTTTAAAGTATCTAAGGTTTGACAGAATGATTTCAATTACATTTATTTTCGCCTTCTAAGCAAATCAAATTTCGTCTTCGGAGAGTTCTGGCTTGCTAATATTATTGATTAAGAAATGACAGAGTTGTTGAGCAAAGATTTAAACCTTTGCTAAGATGAAATAAATAAAAGTTACTTTTCAATAAGGTTACTTCTGCTTTATATCAATAAATCTTAAACAAATAAGTGACGCATCAATGAGAAATGTCTCCAATGTCTAGCAGAAATAATAAAGAAAATTGAAAAGTTAGGGTGATAGAGATTTAAAAGCGTTTCGCAGGATTGGATTAAAATCATTAACTATACACGGTAAATTTCTGTGAATGTGAAAAGGTTCAAGAAAATCTAATTCTCCAATGGAAGAAGCTTTCTGCGTAATTTTTTGCAGACCCGAAATTCTGATTACATTTTCAACTATGATTAGCAATCGAAGACTTGTAAATTTCACCTTTTCGGACACAAGATTCATGTTCCTTAATAGGAAACCTTAATGCTCTTTTGGTTTGGCCGATAAATCTCGAACCACACTGACAAGGTATGCTATAAATTCCCCAAGAATTGAAGTCAAAAATAGTATCTTCAAGAACTGAACCATGGATTTTACTGATAGACGACAAAATGACTTGAAAATTGAACTTCTGGAGAATTCTTGCAATTTTGTAACTGGCAGAAGGATGAAAGGGAAGCACGACTGCTCTCAAATTATTGAGTTCATTATAAAGTAGAGATTCAGAGCAACAAATTCTGAGAGCGCGAAAAACATAATTGTAAAAAGAAGATTTTTTTTTTTTTTTTTAGTCGGCTGACTTGACTTAGCATGGGGAGAGAAACAAACGGAAAAGGGTTTACGGTAAACGGTAGTGTTGAAATCAGATTCATTGCGGATTATAGGAATATCAAGGAAGGGAAGAGTATTGTCAAGTTCAGATTGAAATGTGAACTGGACGGACGGATCAATCGAATTATTAATAGATAAAATATCTGATAAGTCTTCGTTGTTACCATCAAAAAGCGCGAAAGTGTCGTCAGCATAGCGAATCCAGAGATACTTTAAAAGATAATTTCTCAAATAATTTAACTTCAAAATAGTGCATGGAAATGTCAGCAAATATAAGACTGAAGGGATTACCCATAACTAACCCTCGATTTGGCGATGATATGTATTTTGGAAAACAAGGTGAGTTTGACTCAAAAAGACTTTAGAAAGTGAAATTAACTCTTCAATTTCAGTATGCGAGAAATGGAATTCTCGGAGCCTAGTTTCAAGGCAATTAAGTGATCCTTCGACTGGAAGTAGTAAACAGAGATTTAACATCGAACGAAACCATAATGGAGAGCAGGGAAGAATTTTATTTTTATTTTTTCTTCTTTACTTTCTAATAATAATATACACTGTAAAAAATCCTTTTGAAGTGGTTGATAAACTTAAAGATTACCATTACGGTTACGATTTTGTTCGATGTTAAATCCTTTTTGTTTATAATAAGGTTTGTTGAAATGCTGCCATTGGTGGATAAGATATAATAGCGAAGTTCTTTTATGTAATCTAAGGACCTGTAGTTAAAGCTTTATGAAAATTTAGAGCTTGGAAAAAGATAAATTAAAATGAATTTTGCTGAGCTATTGTATACGACATTTCAAAGAAATTGAAGTTGGTCAGATCAAACTATCATCGGCAGACAAACGTTATTAATAACCTACACCAACAGCGTGATATCTCAAAATGAATACTGAGACACACAATCAGCGAGTGATGTTAAGAAATTCATGGAAAACTTTCATGGAAACTGTGAGAAACAAGGTCGTAGCAAAAACATACCATCCTTAACATTCAAAGCGTGTTAAATTCGTATCACTGAGACCCACTTCCTTTACAAGCTGCTATCACATGATGCTATTAAGGAATAGGGTCTTCTGATTTGGGCTTTGTTCGCTGCAGATTCGCAGTTGTAAATTTGATCGTTCCATGCCGAAGAGAGTTCTTTACGGTGTTCAAAGTTTTCTGCACAATGTTTATTTTTAATTCTTTAGAGATATATTAAAGGAGCAACTATAAAAAGACACTTTATATAATAATCATGTAATAACTTTCTATCAAATAAAGTCCAACAAAAGTAGTTGATTGGGTAGCTTAAGGCCAACGTTATCACGCAGTCCAATGCGAGTCACCTTCGCTACACAGAAATATGCAAAATTTTGCTCCTATTCAGAACGTGTATAAAGAAGTGCGAGAGAGAGTTTCAAATTCTAATTTCAAGGATTATGCAAGCAGTCGGATGAAACTTCCGCTTGTGGAAGCTAGAACATGTGGTTGAGAAGGCAATTGCCGACTGTGAGAAATGGGGAGTGATTGGGAGAACGGAAGTAAGATAGACACAGTTCTGTAAAGAGCAAAAGGTAACCAAAAGCGTCATATCAACAACCTGGAAACGATTCGCAGACACTAGTGATGTATGCAAACAAACAGGTCAAGGCGCAAACAACCAGGTAAGGTGGTAAAAGTGCGATAACAGACTCCAAAGGACCGTTGTTTAGCAGTGATTGCTAAAAGAAATGGGCAACTGACATCAGCCTACATTACAAGGAAGTTCGGTGCAGCTACAGGAGCTCGACTGTCATAATATAGCATGAGCGAAAGGTTGTTTAGTTGCATGAAGGAAACGTTTGTGTTCCAATAACGCAGGCTGAAATGCACCCAGCTGCAATGGTGCCAAGATCATTATGATTGGAGTACTACGAGCATGAGCCGAGTTCTCCTTGCTGTTTAGTCTCGTTTGTATTTGGAGAATGATTTGCAAAGGTGTTACATTCTGAAGGGAGCAAGCACACGCAATAAGTCTGGAAGTATCCTTGAAATGTATCGGTAAAAATGTGGAGGAATCAAGTTATGGGCAGGCATAACTTTGAGTAGTCCCTCTAACATCTACTTGTTATCTTTGCAAATATAAATGCTGAAGTATACAGTGATGACGTTCTTGATCCTTATATCAAGTTGTTTAATGTTGCAATCGATAATGCAGGGATTCAAGGCAATGAAGCCGCTGACCTTCTGGCTACGCAGGCAGCTAATGACACGGAATTAGTTGAACAACCAACTAAACTTCCTTCGTCTCACATCAAACGAACAACTTTGACAAGTTTGCTACAAAATTGGCAAAGTAGATGACCAGAGCGAGAGGTAGGACGAAGGACATTCCGTTTACTGCCCAAAGGAAACATGGAAATCAAGACCCAGCGTGCTAGCCTAATACAATTTTTGACAGGTCATTGACCATTCACAGTATACCTCAACAGATTCAGACTTAGCGATACTCCTTTCTGCGAATGCGAAGGGGAAGGCAATACGGACCATTACTTTCATTTACTTTCATTGTCTTCATACAAGAAACTAACACTATAGGAACCAGAGGGCTGTGCCTGAGCAATGTGGACGTCTAACACACTCAAAAACAGAACAGTCCTTGGTAAAATAGATAAAATCTTAAGACACTGCCTAAGCAGAAACCACCGTGAATAATATTATGTTTGAAATTATCAGAATTTAAAGCAGATAATCAGTATAACGCTTGGTATCTGTAGTTATCAAGCTAAATAATCCTCGAACTACTCGTAAGTTTATCATAGAATAGTAAGGGTTGTTTTCATTCAGCAAGAAGTATAAATCTGAGCAATTGCTTCAATTACTCAGTAAGATTGTTGATATGAACGGACAAGAAAGACTTTGTAAAACATAGAAACTGGGGAGTTTATATCATTCAACATTGTAACTTTGGATTTTTGCCGCTGTGATGGTATATAATTCCGTTTGGTTCATATCCGTGGTCAGAAGCCATCATAGCGGTGTACTCACTCACTCACTGTTCCTTACGGACAATAATGCTCCTTCCCATTACGATATACTAGTGACTGATTATTTTGAGCACATTGGAACCAATATTTGGTTAGGTTAGGTTAGGTTAGGTTATTCAATTATGGCAAAGCACACGAGGGCTATCTGCCTAAAGGGAGGGATGCCTTCGTGGAGGACTTTCTAAGGGGAACTGACTCGTATACACGTTACACATGGGGAAAACCACGAAAACGCCCATGCAGCCAGCCCGTTCGCGGGATTCGAACCTCGGACCGAACTACCAGTGTTCAGCGTCTTTACCGCTCGGCCGCTGGTGGGCCTGAACCAATATTTGGAGTGTCTCTCATATTATATGTATTTAAATCCGACAGAACTTGTGTGGAACGCACTAGGACGCTAACATACAGTATTGCATCCTCCATCTAGCACTGTCCAAGATTCTGAAGGTGCTGTTCATCCTGAATACATATTGTTACCTCAACTCCTGGACAGTTTAAGACACAGTATGAGAAATTGCCGTAAAGCTTGTCTTGTATTCATGGGTGACCACATATCTTGTTAAATTCTTCTATGCATCACTAAAATGTTGTAACATTAACTTTTCCCTACCTCAATTTATATCGTATTTCCTATATTCTTATTTATTTATTTATTTTCATTTTCATTTATATTTATTTATTTATTTAGCTTTTGAAGAAACAGGCAATTCGGCATTTTGAAGATTTATCAGGCCTGACAAGCTAAAGATTGTGTGCAAGTTCCTTGTTCCTAGCCGCAAAATCATTCAAATTACATGATTTTTATAGTTGCTTCTCTAATTTTTCCCGCTAGTGTATTTGAAAAGCGATGTATAGAAGGGTGCTGGATGGCACACTGTATTACTGCATAGCCCATGGAGGAAGTACAGAATCTATCTCCACGGCACAGCCATATTTGAAATTCCTATACGGGAACATAACACCAAGTCTAAAAGTGGAAAAGTCACCGCTTCATGTAGCATCTCGTATGAAACAGATTCTCTTCACCACAACTGGTCAAAATCGCTATTTCAGTTGCGCATGGTCCCTTATTTTAACAGCCATATTTGGATTGCGTGGATATTTAAAATGCCTGTTTTAAACTCTCTAAGTAGCCATGCAGATATATGTCATTCGCAGACTGCACTTCGCTGATGCAGTGAAAAGATGCTAATCGCAGCAAAATATTTATCGTCTACCTGTGTTCTTAAATGACCATTTGGCGGTTATATTGAGTAAGTAGCATTTGATATCGAATGTAGTTCTTGATATGAATAATGCTGTTCGATGATATTTTGACTGCGATGTTTACTATAGCTCATAAAAATTTGAATTACATAGATTGTTTTAGGGGAGAGGGACTCTTCACTAATTATTTTCGTGAAAAACGAATTCCTTTACGCCTGTCTATTGGATTTCCGTAAATGTTTTAGAGTTTTATGAAATACAGGACACAATGTACGGATATATGTATGCGTAAGGTAATATTTATTTCCACAATGGGGAAGGACCGGGTGGCCCCTACAAAAGTACTTGATTCTTTATAGACTGCGAAAGAAAAATTACATAGCAACCAATCTACTTTCACATCTTTTTAAATTTTTGATTGAATGAAATTAAGTAACAATTCAGTTAGAAATTTTCGTTTAATTTGAATTCTTATTTAGTGAATTGTTTACTAGAAAAATCACTCAGTAGCTTCATTCTTCGACAGGTCGCAGGATCAGTCATTAAAGATAAGTTTTAACCGCCGGTAAGCCCTCTTTTCTGGTATAACGATTTATTTCACATTGAGTGAACTAGAGAATATTTGTGCGTGGCAGTTGTATATTGAGCTAAAATGTATGACTGTTATACAAGTTTCAGTTTAAATTCATTTTCGAAACTCGAAAAATTTCCCTCCGAAATCTCTTCTGCATTTGAAATGGAAATGTTTATTTCTTCAAACAATGATTCAGCTTTATGTGAACATATCAATCGTTTCTAAAATTATTTACATTTAATCATAATTAAAAGTTATTCCCATTTCATTCGAATTCTTGTGTTAGAGTAAAAGCATAAGATAAATAATTCTGTCCAATCAAAATTTCAACCTTCGTCTTATATAAGTAGTACTCTGGTTTTCAGACAGAGTAGTTTTCAGAAGAAAAGAATGTCTTTTGATTATAATTAATGCACACATTACCAGAAAATTACTAACGCAGAAAGCTAAAAAAATGGACTCACCTCTCATCAAATCACCGCGGGTTGGACTTCTGTGGTTTATATCAGAAAGGTAAGATCCTCTGACACAGTAGTCTACAAGAGGTTGTGTATGACACAGGCACTGCAAAACTGCGTTCATAAAGCACTGGGAAACAAACAAACAAAAAAAGGTCCGTCTATTAATAACGCTATCCTTCATTTAACAGAATATTTATCGGAACTGAGCAATGAGAAATCAGTTTGTTTTCTTATTTCCTTATATCAAATGCATAAGACGAAAGGCGTAAAAATTAGCACGCTTACATTTTACATTGCATACAGAAGAAGATTAAGACGTATTTGGAGACAAGTCATTTTTTATATGGAATTAAATAAAGCTTATGCAGGTTTACAATCGCGTACATTTTATTAAAAATATAAGATTAAAATAACAATTTAATAATTCTTCAACGTTAACCTTTTGGAAACAGGATAAGACAGATTCTTTGATATATATCCCTTGAGAAGCAGTCTTTTGTACTCGAAAAATAAAACAAATGGTTTCTGTAAACTGCTAAACATTATAAAATTGAAATTGGAAGATATTAAAGGTATAATTTTGATTTATTAATTTGTATCGTCACTTTTGGTAAATTAGTAACAGCGTTTAGCTAATTTTTCCAGTTTTTCAAAAACATACCAGTGTGCTGTTAAACAAGTCAACAAAGCGCATGTAACTTTTGAGAAATCAGTACCTGAATTATATTTTTTAAACATCAAATGGACATTCGAATAAAGGGCCCGTTATATGTTTTCAAATAAACTATCGAATATTACCTTTATTAGCATATTTTTAGTAGAAGTTTAATGTCATATTAGTTCTTGTTCTTAAAATGGGTATACTGAAGAAAGAAATATATAAATTTTCGCTGTATTTGTAGTTTATTTGAGCTGCCCAGGCGGTATAGTGGTTAGAGGAGCTTGACTGCGATACCGAAGGGTCTGGGCTCGAATCCTGGAGAAGACATGGTTGTAACTGTCCGTCCTTTCATACGAGGCAATGCTGGCCCACCTACTAGGTGTCTCCATAATAAAGAGGCCACATCTGACCTTAGTATAGATTAATGGAGTATGTTACAAACTGTAACTGTTCACGATCTGCCACTGGAAAAAATATAATTTTTTTGATTTATTTGATTACGGCAAAGCACACGAGGGTTATCTGCCAAAGGGGAGGGATGCCTTCGTGGAGGACTTTCTAAGGAAAACTGGCTGGTATGTACGATGTGGAAAACCACGAAAGCGTCCATGCAGCGAACCCGTTCGTAGGAATCGAACCTCGGACCGAACTACCAGTGCTCAGTGACCTTACTGCTCTGCCACTAGCGAGCCCTGTATTTATGGTATGTTGATTCAGCTTTTATTTCATCATTCCTTTTTTTAGTGTTGTAATTGTTGTGCAGGGTTGCTGTTTCAATATGCATACATTAAAACCTATTTAAATCTTTTTATTCAATTGTGTTATAAATAAGCAATTACTTTTTAATACTCAGTGCACAATGCGTAGGTATTTTATTTCAAAACGGCTGCAATGTGAAGTGGCAATATGTAATATTATACCAAGCGGCTTTAACAAAATAATTTATAAAATTATACTAGTATGCTGATAATCAAGTTTGCCTTTTATGAAATTTTTTAAATTATTCAATACATTGTGAATTTAACCAAAATCCAAAACTTTTTAATTCAGTTTTGGAGTGATTAATAAGTTTTACTGCATATAAATATTCTTTATTTCTTGCTGTTTGTAGCTGTATTTACGTTGTTATTAGGAAACTGCTTTTTGAGTTAATAACCATGCCTTTTTATGCAAACAGTTGTCACAGATCTATCATCCTTTTGCTGGGACTGTAGCTATTAGATTTTTCCACCAGGTGGACAGTATGTTAAAAGCAATGAGCTGTCCGTCTGATGATGTAGCATAGCGTAGTGTTCAGCTGAGTAGGCTGCTGTGTTTTCATGCTTTACTAAAACAATTTTTGATATTTTAGTCGAAGTGTCAAAAAATTAATCGTGTGCTTTTAAGCGTTATTTCACGTTTACTTTTTAAAGCATAAGTAATGGAACAAAAGCGAGTGCCACCGATATAAAAAAAAATATATTGAATTTAAAATGACAAAATGCCGCTAAACTTAAATGAATTGTCTTTTCCTTTCCTTAAACAAGCTTATATTTTCCCACGAAATTCGCAGATGTCAGGCATAAATGAAAAAAATAATTGAAAAATTCATAATGAATAGATATATAGGTCAGATTTAAAGAAGAAAATCTGTCAGCGTATCCGATAATTTGACATTCAAATCCTCGACAAGTATAGCATCTAAGGCAAATAGAAGCTTGACATACGACAGTGATTCTAAAGCCCTAAACTTCTGCTTTGAGCCAGCGTGCGTTGCTCGTCTTGCCATTTGCCATAGGAAGGCCATGGTAATCCTTTTGAACTCCTAAATATAATTGAAATCTTCCTTCGAGCTATCCTGTAGTCATAATTTTAATATCATCATGAAAAACTATGTAAATGTAAAATACTAACTGTTATCCGTAATTGTAAATAAATTTGAGAGATGCGTAATATGCAAGAAATGCTCTACTAAGTGTAATATGCTACATGAAAGCAATGAAGCTCTTCAACTAATGCTAGCATTAGTAACTGTTTATAAGCAAATTAGTAGACTGGTAATCTTAATATATCACACAATTTGTGTTATATATTACGATTTGTATATAACAGTCAGTTTGGCGTAAATATTTCCAGCTGTATATATAGACTTAGACAGCAATAGTACCTTCGTCTCACTTTAGCAGGACACCGGTTTAAACTTGAATGGAGGCAACATCTTGGGGCAGAGGACGGCGTGGGGCCCTTGCTAAAATTTCGCGAGAGTAGGATTTCCAGATTATTAGTTTAGTTGAACACTGTATGACCCAAAGTAACATTAGGTGTCACATGCATTTTTTACTTGACCTAACCACAATTTGGGGAGACAAAATCAGTGAAGGGATTGATGATGAGTCGACTGTAGAAGAATTAAATCATGTCTTCGTTATTCAAAAGACAGTAAATCTGTTAGCAGCATGAGAATTGGGTACACATGAAGAAGAATTTTCAGCTAATATTGACTATCATAAGATTACCAAAATGTCAAATAAATTTATTAAATCTGCAGTACGTAATAACCGCTATAGTACAAGAGAATTAAGGAATCTGCCTACTACATGCGCATACTTGAAATTTATGTCCTGTTATGCTTTCAGTAATTAAACATTATACACAGAAAACTGTAAGTATAATTTTGAATAAAGTAAAGTTTTCAAAATCTTTTTGCCCGCATTATATAGGTGCAGACTTATAATCCGATGAGTTTGATTGTCAGAGACCTGAGAGGGGCGGATTACCAGATTTTTTTTTACTGTATTGTTTTTTAGGCCGTAACTAGTGACTTGGGAACTCTGGGACAACATGTAATAATAGAGCTCCCTCTTTACTGTTTCTAACCTGATGTTTGGTTTTGTTTATTGAGATTACGGCAAAGCACACTAGGGCTATCTGTCTAAGGGAAGGGATACCTTCGTGGAAGACTTTCTGAGGGAAACTGACTCGTATATACGTTATACGTGGGGAAAACCGCAAAAACTCCCATGCAGCCAGCCCTTTCGCCTGGAATTGATCTCTGGTCGGAACAACCAGCATTCAGCGACTTTACCGCTCGGTCGTTGGTGGATTCAACATACACTCACGTTTGTGAAAATTGCAACACCATGAAGGACTTACGCGAGTGAGCTGAAATTTTCAGGAAATGCAAAGTAGCGCATGATATGCAAATGATTAGAATTGCAAATCCGTAGCGCATGCGTATGCTGAGCAGCGCCCTCTGAAACGGCTGATGGATCCGAATAAATAGACGGCTGTAGCGAGGCGTGTATGGTTATCGGTGGTTATCTGCTAGTGGTAAACGTTAACTCAATCTGTACTTATGCCTCGTCGACGAAAGAGAGCGAGATTTGAACAACTTACAGAGTTTGAACGAGGGAGAATCATCGGCCTTCGTGAAGCTGGATTGTCGTATCGTGCAGTAGCCTCTCGTGTGCAGCGTAACAGCAGCACAGTGATGCGCGTTTGGAAGCAGTGGACGGACGAGTGTCGGACAACTCGGAAATCCGGGAGTGGACCCCGAAATGTGACGTCAGCTCGCGATGATAGACACCTGGTCCGCATGGCGCGGACGGACCGTACAGCTTCCTCTAGACAATTGGCAGCACTGTGGTCAATAGCTACAGGTGTTTCATTGTGTGCTTCATCAATTCGTAGACGTCTGCTGCAGTGTGGACTGCGCGCACGGACTCCTTTATACAGGATCCCCCTAACGCACGACCATCGCCGCCTGCGGCTACAATGGGCCAATCAGCATAGAGACTGGCGTGCTGATTGGCAGCATGTCGTGTTTTCTGACGAATCCCGCTTTAATTTGTGGTACCATGATGGCCGCATTCGTGTCAGACGCTATGCCGGTGAACGCCACCTTCCGGAGTGCATTATCGAACGCCACAGTGGACGAACACCCGGAGTTATGGTCTGGGGCGCCATAGCATATCATAGACGATCTCAATTGCTACGAATTGTGGGCAATCTGAACAGCAACCGGTATATCCGTGAAGTTCTACAGCCCGAAGCTGTTCCCTTCCTTCAAAGCTTGCCAGGCGCTGTATTTCAACAGGACAATGCCCGCCCTCATACTGCTCGGATTGTTAAATCCTTCTTTGCAGCGCAGCAGGTACAGCTTCTTCCTTGGCCTGCGTGTTCCCCGGATATGTCACCAATTGAACATGTGTGGGATGTCATTGGTCGGCGTCTTGCTCGTGATCCTCGTCCTGTTGCGTCTGCAGACGAACTTTGGGTACGCGTACAAACGATATGGAATGCTCTTCCTCAGTCAGACATTCAAACTTTGTTTGACTCCATGCCACGTCGTGGAGCAGCACTTATTGCGGCGCGTGGTGGCCACACAAAATACTGATTCTGATCTCTTGTTCTTATTTGTTTGCTTTGAACATTTAATCATTTATTTGTACCACTACCACTCAACTGTGTATTAAATTGCATTCAATTATGACGATTCCTTCTTGGTGTTGCAATTTTCACAAACGTGAGTATATTTATTGAATGTGCGAAGGAGCATTAGTAGGATCAGCACTAAATGGATTAATAACCCAATCAGGAATATGAATATTTTCAACATCTTTAAACCGAAGTTTCATATCTACAATTAGGCTTTCCAAATGCTTATAATAAACTGCAATATTTTCGTCCTGTACAATTATAGAAAAATCTTTTCTACCCATGTTATTTTTATAGAGATTTAATTTATTTATAAAACCAATAATTAAACTTTTCACTTTAATTATGGTCACATTGTTTCTTTGCAGTTTCAAAAGTAATTCATTTATTTTTTCATATGTATCTGCCAAATAAGCTATGTCACTCTTTAAAACAGATATCTCCATTGGAAAATTATAATTTGTTGATTCTAAATAACTAATGACTGTATCAAATAGGTTGAATATGCTTCCGAGGCAATTTTGTCAATAAAGCCACAAGACCTGCGTGTGATATAATTATGTTATTGCACACGGAGT